>CAEMYA010000811.1:0-41744 GCA_903131615.1 Diplodus sargus | reverse complement strand
GAACTTTTGAAAGATTGACTCTATCAACACCGAATTTGGTATATGGCTTTGGGGAATGAAAAGAAATATTTCTACTATAAATGAACCAGATTGGTCAAAAAACATGGCCGCCACGGACCAATGTATTGTCGCAATGGGCAGGGCTTAGGAATTATTGTCCGTAATTCCCACACCCTTTGCCCTATCATCACAAAACTTGGTGGGTACGTTCACGACAGGACTGGGAATCTGCCTACCGGAGCATGTTGAGCTCAACCTATAGGGGGCGCTATAAATGCCCTTAGCATGTAACTGAAAACCCAATTTGAAGAAATCTGGGGCTTATCATGGCTATGTGTTGCACAGAGCTTTGAGGAACATGGTGGCCGATGTCATCGACTGCGGGGAATGAGGGTCAGGGTGGCCGGTTTGGGGCGAAAGGGGTTAGAACCCGCGGATTGCTGCTTGCGGCTATATTTATTATTATTATTATTAAAAGGAAATGCTTTGCAGATCACTAGGCCTACTGTGGACACAGGACAGTGGGGCCTCCTGTGACAATGGCGAGATTGCATCTATGTAGCAGTGCAGAGCTGCAGCAGTTTGTGTAACTCTGTGTGTAGCTGGCCTACACCATTGGATGATGCTGACTGACTTTGTTTGTCTGGAATGAATGAATGACACAGCACACAATGCTGACTGACAGCGATTCCTTGTTTAGGGTGAGCTGAGATTTGTTGCAGTACTTTTTGGTGCATTAAAGGGGTAGGCAACATCCTTTCTTAGAGAATTTATTCATCAGACAGATCAATAGGACTTTAATTAGATTTTGATTAATTACATTTTCAATTAAATGCCCAGCCTACTATTGCTTGTGTGGCGGCACGAGGAGCGCGTGCTCTGGGCAGCACTTGGTTAAGAATGAATTTTTACGCCAAACGCCGCCACCCTGGGGGTTTCACCCAGGGACCTTTTTATCTTTTAAAGGACGACTTCTCTGGGTTCTGGGTAACCGCGTAGACCTGATGGCTGCCTGAGTTTTGAGCTCTCCGGCAACATCCCAATTTTGTCAGATATTTTAATAATTTCACGCCAAACAAGCACTGTTTTTTGGTGAATGCACAGACGGTCGGTTAAAATGCCAGATCCAAAAGGAAAGACGACTAAAACCCTGAAAGACGAAGATATTAAATCCATTGCTGAAGTCGTCAGAGCTCTGCTACGTGAGGAGCTGGAGGCTAGCATGCAGCAGGTGGCTAATAGGCTAGATGCTGTACAGGCAGAGCTAACTTCACTGACCACGAGGATTGTTGCGACTGAAGACGAGCTTACTACTCTGAAAAAAGACACTAAGAAAGTCTCTGTCGTGATCTCCAACACGCAAGAAAAGCTGCACGAACGGAAGTTTGCGGACTTGGAGGACCGTAGTAGGAGATGCAACATTCGGGTCTACGGCATGCCGGAGAACGCAGAGCAGGACGCCCCAGTGCAGTTTCTGGAAAGGATGATTCCGGAGTGGTTCCCCGCACTTAAGCATCTGAAACCTAAAATAGAGCGTGCCCACAGGATCAACAGTCGGGGCTTGCCGAAGGAAGGAGACCGACCACGAGCTTTCATCTTTTGCTGCCTTCGCTTCTCCGTGCGGCAGTCCATCCTACGAGAGGCGAGGAAACATCCACCCTCAGTCGGCAACCGAGTGCTCCGGTTCGCCGCTGACTTCAGCGATTACACGGCTAAACGCCGTAGGTCATTCTCACGGGCAATGGCTATTGCGCGCGAAAAGGGCACCGAGGCTTTCCTACTCTAACCTGCCACTCTCAAGATAAGATCTGGACAGTCCACTCATCATTTTTCCTCACCGGCGGACGCGGAGCAGTTTCTGGACCCGGTCCGCCCCAGTGATGCTACTGCAGACGAGCCGGTGGCTGAGCACTCTCCGGCGGTCTCGCCCTCACCGGACGACTGACCGCAGGAGTGGTGACTGTTAAGATTTAGACTCCCGGCTGGACAGCCCCGCTGACTGTAATGTGTTTGCGGCTCTCAGGTTGGCATTCTGGGATGGAGGTTGGCGGCAGGTGCAGTTAAGTTTTTTGCCTTACTTGTGCACTACAGGCGATGATGTTTTAATTTTTTTTAATGCTGTTGTCACTTTACATTCATCCAGCGTAGTGCTATGTTTGGTACTTGTCGTGCAGTTCATGTTAAATGACGACGATTTTTATAGCGTCAGTATTATTTTCATATAGAGTTATGTTTGCCGGTAAGATGGATAACGCAGAAATCTTTTTCTCCCTTCGTGTGTGTCTCTGCAGTATATGGCACTGTCTTGTTGATTTGTGTTGTTGGGCTCAGGTTCTGTTTAGCCCTAGGTTTCTACTGGTTGCAGACCACTTTGTTCATTGGGGAAGGGGGGGCGGGGGTTTGATGTTCAGATTGCTGACTGTGTGTGTAACATTTTTTAAAATTTTTTATTTATTCATTTTTTTTTCATTGTATTATTATTTTTTGTTTCCTTTGGGTTTGTGGCGGGTGGGGGGGTGGGATGGACTCCTCAGAACCTCATTGCTGCTTATTCGGGTTATTACAAACCAGATACATACATTCGCTGTTGACACCAACTTATGACTAATTTAAACATACTGGTTTGGAACACAAGCGGCCTTAACGTTCCACACAAACGCACTAGTGTCCTGGGCTTTTTGAGGAGAAAAAAGGTGGATATAGCACTACTGAGTGAAACTCACCTTCTGAAGTCTGATGTTAGGAGACTGGCCGACAAATTCTATCATGTAATAGCATCCTCCTCTGCTAGTACCAAGGTACGAGGTGTGGCTATTGTGGCTAAACGCTATCTAAATATTAAAGTTCTGGACATGTGGGCAGACTCATCAGGGAGGATAACTATCGCCAAAATTAAATGTTCTAACAGGAAAATTGCCTTGATGTCAGTTTACGCGCCTAACCAGTTTGATGCAGATTTCTATAGAGTGCTCACTAACGTTATGCTACAGCTTGCAGACTACATGTTTATAGTGGGGTCGGACTTTAATGCAGTGTGGGATCCAGCCGTAGACAGATCAGGTGCTTCAGAAACACCGGACCAGAAGCAGTCCTCAGCGGCTCTGCAGTCTTGGGCTCGTGATACTGGTCTTATTGATATGTGGCGCATGGTCAATCCCTCTCTGAGAGATTTCTCCTTCTTCAAGACACAAGACCTTCTCTAGAATCGACTACTTGTTTGCCTCCCGCGGTCTTTCTGATAGCTTTGATGTGTCCATGTTACCCATAGCTTTGTCTGACCATAAAGCCATCTTTCTGTCTGCTTCATTTAAAAAGCTCTCCTCTCGTGCTTCCAGGTGGCGATTTAACACAACATTACTGAAAAATGATGATTTCTGCTTGCAATTTAGGGAGAAGCTTGCAGAGTTTTTAGAGTTTAATGTGGGTTCAGTGGAAGACCCCAGAATTTTGTGGGATTCAGTCAAGGGTTTCATCAGGAGCCACACTACACTATTTGCATCTAATTTGCGTAAGGTGCCTCTCAAAACTTGAAAAATTGGAAGATTTATATGCTAACCTGAATGCTTTACTTCAGTCTAATTATAATGAACAATTGGACTGGCAGGTGAAAGTAGTTAAGAAAGAAATTAATTCTATATTCAGACAGCGCTCAGAATTTTTGTTACACAGAACAAGACAACACTATTACTTTCATGGTTCTAGACCTAGCCACTTGCTTGCTATGAAAATTCGTGCTAATGAACAATTTGCAGATATCCCAGCCATCAAGACCCAGCAGGGGCTGATGACCACTGACCCCAAAAAAGTGAATGATACATTCAGATCTTTTTACTCTCATTTATATACATCAGAAGTAATTTTTGATAAAACTAAATATGAGGCATTTCTCAATGGGGTTGAATTATGATGTTTAACAGAAGGCGATTCCACACAACTGGCTGAGCCTATTACTTTAGAAGAACTCAAGGCCGCGGCCCTTGATATGCGGAGAGGCAAGGCACCTGGATGGGATGGCATCCCCCCCGAGGTCTATTTAACCTTCTGGGACATTCTGGGCCCCCTATTGCTCTCTATGATCCAATACTCGATTGAGCAGGGCAGATTCTCCAGGGACGTCAATATGGCTCTCATTTCCTTATTACTAAAAAAGGATAAAGAACCAACTGACTGCAGCAGTTACAGACCTTTAAGCCTACTTGGTGCTGATGTTAAAATCTACGCCAAAGTCCTGGCCCACCGATTACAGACCTATAAGACATCGCTTGTTCATTGTGACCAGACTGGTTTTATAAAAGGTCGCCTAGCCTCCGATAACCTCAGACGCTTATTACACATTATTGATGCTAGTAAAGATGATAACACACCAGCAGCAGTCATGTCATTGGATGCAATGAAAGCTTTTGACAGACTAGAATGGTCTTATGGGCTGTCATGGAGACAATGGGACTGGGGAAAGTGTTTATTCGTATGGTTAAGGTTCTTTACACTGCGCCATCAGCTATGATCCTGACAGGTAAAATTTGCTCATCACCTTTTCTGGTTGGAAGATCTTCTAGACAAGGCTGCCCTTTGAGTCCTGGGCGTTTTGCCCTTTCCCTCGAGCCGTTAGCTCAATTTATAAGACAATCACAGAATATTATTCCCATATCCATCCGTGGCACATCTCACCATATCTCCCTTTATGCAGATGATGTTCTGATTTTTATGTATAACCCCTCCCTGTCTATACCTCATTTACTTAAAGTGTTTGAAGAATTTGGTGATTTTTCAGGATTTAGGATTAATTGGCCGAAATCTGCATTTTTACCTCTTAATGAGACCGCTAAATTGGCGCAACTTCCAGCAGAGATATCCATGGTCGAACATTTCACATATCTCGGGGTAGAAATATTCCCCACTTTAAACCGGACTGTGAAGCATAATTACACACACATACAACAAGGTTCTGCAGGACCTTAATAGATGGACTCACCTCCCCATCTCTCTACAAACTCGCGTTTCGATCATTAAAATGAATATACTACCGAGAGTCAATTTTGTCAGTTCAATGCTCCCTTTACCTCCCCCTACTGGGTACTGGAAGAAACTCAATTCACTAAATTTCTTTGGAACAATAAGCGGCCAAGACTTAAGATGTCTACTGTTCAGCGGAGGAGGTTGGATGGGGGGCTGGCGGTCCCAAATTTCAAGTTATACTTTTGGTCTTTTTGTTTGAGACCCCTGATTAATTGGTTTAACCCAAAGGAGGTGGTCTCCTGGCATGTGCTAGAGGAACAGCTGGTCTCCCCTTGGAGACTCCAGGATGTTATATTCACAAACATTTCTATCAAATAATGTCAGCTGAGGTTTGGCCCTCTTATCTCACACGTAATTCAGATTTGGCGTAACTCCCAGAAATCTTGTGGTATTCTCTGTCCTTGGCATCTTGAGTCCCCGATATTTAATAACAACCAAATTCTGATAGGACAGAGGCCTGTTACTTTTTCTCAATGGGAGAAAAAAGGCATTCACACCTTAGGGGATGTTTATAATGATACTGGTCTTCGCTCATTCCAGGATCTGAAAGACTATTATGACCTGCCAGGCTCATCTTTCTTTTTTTACCTTCAGCTTAGGGCGGCACTCAGGGCTTATGGAGTCCCGTGGGGTCGGCCACTGGAGCATCACCCCTTTTACAAACTTATCACGAGCAGAGGAACTTCCAGGGGCTTTGTCTCTACCTTTTATACTTTTTTACTTTTTTACTGAAGTCCTCTTACAAGGACTTGCTCTTAGACCAACAGTGGAGGGGTGATGTTCCAGAACTTAGACGTGATTTTGATTGGGACACGGTCTGGTCTGACATTTTGTTGACTTCACGTAATCCAAATCACCAACAAATCCACCTGAATTATGCTCATAGAACTTACCTGACCCCACGAAGACTGCACTTAATGGGTTTGGTGGCTGACTCTCGGTGCACCCTGTGTTCCCTCTGGGTTTCTGGTACATTTCTCCACATGTTCTGGCAATGCCCACCTGTCGCTAGTTTTTGGAACCGTGTATCTTCTCACTTATCAGACATATTTTCTTTGACAATTCCGGTGTCAATATCTACCCTACTTCTGAATGATTTATCTCAGCTTTCGACACCTGTACAGCAGAAAAGACTTATTTTTGCTGGCCTTACTGCTGCTAAGAAATTAGTAGCTATGAGGTGGAAACACCCCGATAAGCTGTCGATGAACAATTGGATCCTCACATTTCCTGATATTATTTACCTGGAGTTGTCCACTGCTCGTGTGATTGGAGTCAAGGAATCCAGTGTTGAGCTGTGGGTCTCAGTGGCAGGGAAGCTAAAGGAGCGGATCTAGCCACCTACTTGCTAGCAGCTTTTGGTTCTGGGGGGGGGGCCGGGGGGAGGTTGTTATACTATGTATATATGTTTTTATTTTTATTTGTATCTTATTTTATGTTATTTTATTTCATTAATTAATTTATTTATATCTCTAGTGTGGTTTCTCTTAGTTTCATTCCGTTCTTATGTCTGTCATCATGTTGTGTATTTGTTATTGTAATGTACTGCCTTTTCTCAAGTTTGAAAATAAATAAAAATTTGGTCAAAAAAAAAAAAAGGATGACTTCGCAACTTAAATAAGGCACTAGGTACGTTTCACAATGGAGGCAGAGACAGCATTTCTGGGTCCAGAAATATTTATTAATTTCAATCTTAAAAGTCTTAAAAGCTTCTACATTAAGAAGTCACTCACTGGGGGCAAAAAAGGGAACCAATCAGGGCTGAAACTTACTGGGGGAGATGGGACCAAAACAAAGGGGATCCCAGGAACACCACACGTGAAGTAAATAAAAGTGAAACAAAAATAACCCCAAAAGTGCAAATTACAAGAGGGACACCGCAACCTGGACATCAATCCGCCACCCTAGGCTCAGCACCTGAATGGGGGAAGTCACAAGACAGCAGGTGAGAAAACAAACAAAATACAACTAATCACAAAAACACAAAAAATCAAAGACCCTCTAATAATTTACACAATAACAAATCAAATAGAATTAACAAGATTTACATCAAATGAAATTCACCTGCAACCTGCAAAGACCAAATTAACCATGAAGCCAACATAAATCCAAATTACAGGTTGCAGTGAAACCAATTGTTACAAAAGAAAATAAAAAAAATACCATAAACAACTAATCACAAAGACAATGAAATAAACTCTCCACTGTTCTCTCTCTCTTGCGCACGCACGCACACACACACACGCACACACACACACACACACACACAAAGATGTGACAGGTTCGACAGTACACAGTCCAATATGGTTTCCATTGGGTGTTTGTCCCATTTTTCAAAGTCTTGGTTTACAAGAAGACCCCACACTTCACTACCATAGAGTAGGATTGGTTCGATTATAGATTTACATATTTTCAGCCAACAGGTTTATCAATGTTTGAAGACTTTTTTTAAAGCCCTTCTTCCCTTTTCTCTGAGATCATCAACGGCCAGATTGAAATCCCCTGTTGAAGTAATTTTTAGTCCTAAATATGTGTAACTGTGTGTGTGTTCTATGTCAGCGGAGCCCAGTAAGAACCTGTGTGGGTTTCCCTGACACCTGGGTCGTTTCTGGAAGACTATTATTCGAGTCTTTTCCAGATTGACTGTCAGTGCCCAGGTCTGACAGAAGGTTTGCAGATGATACAGTTGAGGTTGTAATGCCTCCTCCTGAGATGGAGCGAGCAGTATTACTTCATCTGCAAAAAGTAGGCATTTAATTTCTGTGTCAGACAGGGTGACACCAAGGATCTCTAGCCCTTTTTACACAGCCTCTCCGCATTATCTCCGGAGCGGTGGTTCGGCAATTCTCCGCCGATGTTGATTCACACAGAGCGAAGCCTCTCCGCCTTCATGTGTGTGATTCATACAGAAAGCCGGCGCTGCAGCTCCTAAAGAGGCGTGACGGTACACGTCATGATGATGACGTCGGTGTTTCCCCAGGTGTTCCCTGGAGGTGTTCCCCTTGTCTACCTAAACCCGCGGACAGTTTATAATCATATGGATGCTGTTATAATGTGTAGTGATCTAGATTCTGACCCACCAAACATCCTGGAAAGTGACGGAGTGAAGATTTTCGCACTAAATGACATAATTATACATAATCACATCAGAAAACAGGACGCTGTCTGACTCTGTCACTCGCGGGGATGGAGGCTGTTTTCTGGGGGAAAGTTCCCTGAAGTCTCCGTCGGGAGAGCTGACGGTCGCGGTGATTTATTTTCGTCACAAACACACGGTGAGTGAAAGTTTTTTGCTGGTGACAGACGCTGTTTTTCGGGCACAAATGTAAGGAAGAGTCGGCAGGGCAGACGGTTCTCCACGTACAGCTGCGGTATTTGTTTCCCTCATATAAGTTGCCAAAGACAGTTACAGTTACTACGTTACTGTTGTTCTGTCCTGTAACTTTGCTTTGTGGGACATTTCTCTGTATTTAGTTGAGTGAAGGACCTGTGTAGTTATCGGACTGTCAGACCGTCACGCCCTCGCTCCGCGCCCCCGGATTATCTGTTCACACTGGGACGGCCCTGATACCTCCAGAGGCGGATCAGAGCCGGAGCGAAATTTCCCCCCTCTCCACATCTGAAACTTTCACACAGAGGAGGGTGCGGAGAATTGGCGCAGGATCCCCGCATGCAAACGGCTGTGTGAAAGAGGCTACTGACTCTTCCAGGGATTTGGCCAGTTCATCAATATAAATGTTAAACAGGGTGGGGCTCAGACTGCAGCCCTGCTTCACTCCTCTACTTTGGGGGAAGAAATCTGTTTCCATGTTGCCAATTTTCTCAGCACATTTATTATTTGTGTACATTGTCTTATTGATATCGTAGGTACAGACACACACACACACACACACACACACACACACACACACACACACACACACACACACACACACACACACACACACACACACACACACACACACACACACGCACACAAACGCAGTGAGGCAGCAGCAGCAGACACTCAGTGCAGCTCACAGTGTGCGGAGCGGAGGAGGAGGAGGACTGATGGCGGGGGCTGTAGTTATGCCTCAGCTCCAGGACTACATATACCTCTGTCTTTTACCCGCCTGCTCTCTTTTGGAGACTATGTGTGAGAGAGAGAGCGACTCTACCTCCTTTCCTTTCTCCTCTCCCTACTGTGAGAACTCAGCCTCTGATTTTTTTTTCTCCGTTCCATCCAAGGCTCAGGCTGCGAAGTTAAATGCTGGATCTATATTTCAGCGACTATTTTTGGCTGTAAAAATGCTGAGCGGCGTCCTGTTTCTGAGCGTCCTCACGGTCACCAGCCTGACACCGTCCGAAACGCAGAGCCGCAAAACTTCCTCCTCCAAAGAAATCTGCAAGAGCAGCTGCAGCTGCGAGGAGCGGGAGAACATTCTGAACATCAACTGCGAGAATAAGGGATTTACCACCATCAGTCAGTTCCAGGCACCCCCAAATAAAATCTCGCAGCTTTTTCTAAATGGAAACTTCCTGTCACGGCTCAGCACCAATGAGTTTGTCAGTTATGGTAACGTCACTTCACTGCATCTCGGGAATAACGGCTTACAGGAGATCCGAACCGGCGCGTTTAACGGGCAGCGCTTCCTGGAGCGGCTCCACTTGAACAACAACAACCTGGAGGTGATAAAAGAGGACACCTTCTCAGGACTGGAGAGTTTGGAGTATTTACAGGCAGACTATAATTACATCAGTGCCATCGAGCCGGGTGCTCTCAGTAAGCTGAATAAGCTCAAAGTGTTGATCCTGAATGACAACCTGCTCACGTCTCTGCCTCCCAATATTTTCCGCTTTGTGCTCCTCATCCACTTGGATTTATGTGGCAACCGGCTCAAGATGCTGCCGTTTGCCGGGGTCTTGGAGCACATAGGTGGCATCATGGAGATCCAGCTGGAGAAGAACCCATGGAATTGCACATGTGAAATGATTCCCCTCAAATCCTGGCTGGACACCATTTCCGTCTTTGTGGGGGACATAGTGTGTGAGACGCCATTCAGGCTGCATGGCAAAAACATCACACAGCTCATAAAGCAGGATCTGTGCCCGAATAGGAATGCTGGTGAGCGTGTTCACCCCCCCTCTGACTCTCACTTTCAAGAGGCCCTGCCCCCGACCTACCACCCCGGCGGGATCACCCCCACCCGGGCCCCGAAAGCCTCCCGTCCGCCCAAAATGCGCTACAGGCCCACCCCTCGCATCTCAAAAGACAAACACGTCTTTGGGCCCATAATGGTCTACCAGACGCGCTCCCCTGTGCCCATGTTGTGTCCGAGCGTGTGCACGTCACAAAACTCACACAGCGGCTTGAACATTAATTGCCAGGAGCGCAACTTACACAACATCAGTGAGCTGAACCCCAAGCCCTCCTACCCAAAGAAACTCCACCTGACCGGTAACTACTTACAAGTGATTTACAGGACTGATCTGACCGAGTACAGCTCACTGGAGCTGCTTCATTTAGGAAATAACAGGATAGCAGTGATTCAGGAAGGTGCGTTTGAGAACCTAACAAACCTCAGACGGCTCTATCTGAATGGGAATTACATTGAATCACTTTCTCAGTCCCTCTTCGCCGGCCTGCAGTCGCTCCAGTACCTGTACTTGGAATACAACATCATCAAAGACATCTCACCACAGACATTTAACACTTTACACAACCTGCAGCTGCTTTTCCTCAACAACAACCTGCTAAGGTTGCTCCCCGACAGTGTTTTCGGTGGCACGATGCTGACAAGACTCAACTTGCAGAATAATCATTTCTCCTACCTGCCGGTCCGAGGGGTCCTGGACCAGCTGTCAGCGTTCATCCAGATCGACCTGCAGGAGAACCCCTGGGACTGCACCTGTGACATCGTGGCGCTCAAGAAGTGGATGGAGCTGTCCAGTACCAGCGTGGTGGTCAATGAAATCATCTGTAATTCTCCCTCTAAACACGCGGGTCGCCTGCTGCACTCGCTCCGCAACGAGGACATCTGCCCCGAGCCCAGCGAGGTGCCCCCGCAGCAAAATCCAACCCCTACAAAAGCCCCCACATTAAAAGGCCCAGGCACGGAGCCTACCACCCCCTCCTCCTCTTCCTCCTCTTCTTCTTCTTTTAGCTCAGTCAGCCCCACCGAATCCCGAATGCACACTCCTGAGCTCCACCCTGAGGTCCCACTTTCAGTCCTGATTCTCAGGCTTCTTGTTTTCATCCTTTCAGTCTGCTTCGGTGTCTTGGTTTTTGTTCTGGTGTATGGTGCAATCAGCACAATGGATTGTATGGATAAATCTTCGACATCCTGCAGCTTGGCCGCCCCAGAGCCTCCGGAGATGTTGTATCAAAACTTAGAGGAGAGGTCCAACAAGGAACTTCCCACAGCAGCAGGTGCCGCCCCTGCGATGAGCCAACTGTAAGATAATGACCCCTAATGATGAATAATACCCTCTCTATATATCCATCTTATCTGTGTTCAGTCCTACATTATTTACTGGAAGCGAACTGAAGCCTTTGAAGCCTTTGTTCTCTCTTCCTTTTCTTCTCTTTTTTTTGTTTTTCCTTTTTCAGATGTATAAAAAAGGAGTATAAGAAGTATATTATTATTATTATGCTGTTCTATTTTTTCCGCAAATTATTTCTTCTGAAAATTTAAATTCCAAAAGACTCTTGACGACGGCAGGTATATAATGGGCAGGACTGTGTACAAATACGGCTTTGTGCTTTTCATGAATCTGTATTTTATTTTTCCCCTGTGAGAGAGTATGACGTAATTATTCTTTGTAGAAGAGGAAACGCTACAGATTGACATTCCTGTACATATTTAGCATACACAGATAAATGGTGAGTGTTGAACCAGAACTGAAAACCCTTTTCAGAATCCAACAAGTGGCAAAATCTTACTATATCTACTCCAGAAAGTGCCATTGCACTCAACTATTTTATCAACAATGCTTTCTGCAAAATGGAAAATGACCCTTTTTCTTAAAGTGCTGTATTTTAAAGAATCACATCTTTATGTAAAATAGAAGACTTATATGTCTGTTTAAAAAGAAAAAAAAAGATGAAAAAAAATACCAAACAAACGAAGTCGCGACTGGGTGTGAAATGATGTACAGATATCAACAGGGAGAAAATCTTGTTATTTTGCTTTCGATATGAAGTGTCTTTGGAGATGTACAACTTCTAGAGAATACTGTAGTCTATACAGCGTGGTGAAATTGTGGCATTAAACTTTCACTGAAACACTTTGTCAAGATCCTGCGTGTGACGTACAATTTTTTGGTTCGGACTGTGTATAATTATTACTGGATGCTGACAGACTGCTTTAATGAGTGTGTGTGTGTGTGTGTGTGTGTGTGCGGTGGGAGCCAAAGAAAATAAAAACAGAGCTGGCCCTGAAGCTCCTCCCTCTTCTCTCTCTCTCCGCTGAGATGCGACGGCTCGCCTTTTTTCTGACTCCTTTTTAGAGTTGACTGATAGACTCCCCGCTCCTCAGACCTGACACAGCATTCCGAGGCCCCTCTCCAAATCCCTGCTCCTCCCTTTCTCCGTAAAATCTCCGCTCCATCCATCTGATGGTGCACGGACACGACGCTGATGCTTGATGCAGAGGGTTGGTACTTTCCTCAGCAGGGACGGCATCACTGAGTGCTGTAAAGTGTGCCGTCTTGAAGATATTGCCGGGGCCTCGGGAGAGAGACGCAGAATTGAAAAATTGTGCCGTTTTTAACAACTGCTGCTTCTCCAGCATTGTGCTCTTACAGGAGAGGGATGTCATTAGTGGAGCAATTAACAGCAGTGAATTGGTCCTCGTGGATAAGCAGTTAGAGAATGTGCCCGTGTTGAGAATTGGAGGGTAGTCAGCAGGATGGAGCTCCGACTGCACTCAGAAACCCGGTTCTCAAAAAAAAAAAAACACATTCCCTCCACATCCTGCCGCTCAACAACAGCAGTCGTCTGGACTGGAAGAAATGTGGCATTTGGTGACTGTGAAGTCTCCCACAATAGGAGAATTGCAATAAGTATAACAATAAGCCAGGGTACGCGGTTAAAAAAATGTATTCAGGAGCATAAAGAGCGCGGTCTCTGTAGAAATACTGCATTTCTTCCTCAACCTGACAGCCGTTTGTGTTTGTGTGCCTGTGCTCGCCTGTGTGTTTATAGGCCTGTCGTCCCGCTCTGTCCTGATTGTGTGACATGGGTGAACTGTGCTGCCCGCTCTAATGCTAATTCTGTTTTCTGTCCTTCAACTCGCGTTGACATTGGCTCTTTGTATCCTCTGTGAATGGCCTCCCAGCGGCCAAATACTTCCGCTCCTCTCTTTTTTCTCTTTGTGTGTACCCGGCCCCACCGCCCTCCTCCACCTCCTCCTCTGTCTTTTGTCCTCATGTTTCCCCCTCACCTGTCCAAGGTGCTGAAATGTTGCCGGCACCGGGGCTGTGTTTTATCTGATGGCTGGGACCTGCTGAGAGCTCCGCAACTTTCACTTTCTTTTTGCGATTGTGGCTATATTCTCTGAAAACCTTTTTATAGGAAATGGGGTCTGTTTAATCTGGAGGGTATTGGGAGGGTCCCTGCATGTGACATAATGATAGATTGGTTGTATCTGCAGTTTTTAATCTGCGTATTGATTCCTGCATGGTTTGGTGGAGACTTCAGGTCCTAAACCATGGTTCGAATTACGGGGAAGCTAAGGGGAGCTCGGCTCCCCTGAGAAGGACCTGAGCTCCCCTCCCAGCTGAAAAATAAATGTGCTAAGTGTACTAAAATTTAGCATACTTTTGTGTACTTGAAGCCACACTAATCATCATTATACTTCAAGTGTGTTCATGATTAGTTAACTTGAAGCATGCTATTTTGGAACAACTAATTTTGTACTAAATATATTTAAATTGTAATTTAATTGTAGAAAAGCTCAACTTGAAGTGTATTTAGTGTACTTTTATGTGCTAAAGTGGAACAACTTAAAGTATATTTTGTATACTTTAAGCATATGGCTTTATATGTACTAATATATGCTTAATTTGTAAAAATTAAAAGTGTACTTTGTTTGTATTATAAGTACATTAAAAATTATTTGTTAGTGTCTTAAAAATATATAAGCTTTATTCTTTTAATATATTCTTACTGTGCTAATAATATGCTTAATTAGGCTTTTGGCTTATTCCAATTACTAAAAAAGCATACTTCGCAGTTAATAGTAAATATACTTTATCATTACTTTGCTATATTACTTTCTGGCACGTGCTTGCATATGTATTACCAGTATACTAAAGGCTGAAAGAATAGTGGGACTACTTCCAGGTGAAAAAATATACTTTAATGTATTTGTACCATATCCTATTCAGAATAGCACATTTTAAATACAAAAAACTTGTACTATCTCTTAACATTTATACAACAAATGTATGAACATTTACATTATGTCTTTTGAACATTTTCAAATATTTGTACTTTAGTACACCTTGTAGAAATAGGTCCATTTCAGGCCGCAGACCTATACATTACACATAAACTTTACAGAACACCGAGAAATAGTGAACAATGAAAAACAACATTCCTTAATATTGTATGCCTAACCCCTCCCACCATACAGAAACACACACCACACATTAAGTTCCTGTTTTTTTGGCTGAACTGCTCATTGTTACACTTTTGTCTGATGGCCGCGCGCACATCAGAGACACTTGTCTGTGGAAACTCCAGAAGAACAGCGTCTGTTGACCGAATAGACAAGAGACAATGTAAGTCATGCAGCATATTCATAGTATTTTGAACAGTACATCAAAGGGGTGGTCCAGAAAGGAGGTTCAGCAAACTCGAACCCTACCCTGAACTCTGAGTTGACTTAATCTGTGAAGTGAAACTCTGAATATAGGCTATAAAAACAGTCTTGTGATTGCTCCACACTCTGGTTTTATTCATATTCTGCATATTAAATAAGGTAAAAGTTTATTCAGTGGATATTTCAGCTTCTAGCAGCTTTTACCAACAGATACCTACTGAGTAACACACATCCTGTCTTCTAACATCCTGCTGAGTAAATGAACATGTGGAAGAAGGCAGAGGTGGTGCTCACCTCCACCTCCACCACATCTGACAGAGGCAGAGGAGCTGGACCTCAGTCAGGTCGCTGGGTGACCAGAGGCTGAGGGCGTCACTCACCCCCAGGACCCAAGAGGCAGACACACACTTTTATCTACAGATAGTACTAGAAGTTATTTAATATTCTCCTAAATGCGGCAGCAAATTAGAAACATGTACGATGGTTAGCCTACTTTTGTAGCTATATGTGGGAAATAAAAAAAGCCAAATGAAATGTGAATGATTCCTCTTTTTCTGACTGCTGGAAGGTGATTGATTAACCTGCAAAGTGATAAAAATGAAGAGGTCCAGATCTGAGAGCACGTCAGCAGTGACGTGTAGCCTGATATTCGATGTGCAGCCGGACTGAGAATATTGTTCAGATAAATGACGGACTGATGAGAAGTGGTACAGTTCGGCTCAGGGAATGAGATCTCATATAAACAAATCTAAATAATCTCCCTGTTGTAAAACTATGTGAATTATTTCTGCTTCAACATGATACTGTTGAGAAGGAAAGGACAGGGCTGTCAGATAGTTCCGTCAGACTCGGGGCCTCTTCAAGTAAAGCTGCCAGCGAGCAGGTTAGGTTCCCAGAGTCAGTTGACATGGTGACTGACAGAGTTTAAGATACCTCTCATTCAGGAAAAAAAAACCTACAGTTTCTTAGTGAGTACTTAGTTTTCACATAACCTGCTTTCTGGAATACCCCTCTAGAAACCAGTAAATAGTCCAACATGTATTTAGTAATTACTGGTGGTCAGTTTTCATTTGATCTAGCTGCTATAGAAATCACAGAAGCTTGCATATAGACTACACGTAACTCAAAACATTTACATACCTGTAATAGCCTGCACTTTGTCAACATCAAGCTGTGTTTTTGGCGGCCCCCCCCCCTCCCAGACTTTCCAGTTAGGGTGGACTGTGCAAGGCCCTCCTTTGTGAATACCAGGACAGCCAGCTCCTGGGCAAAAATGGTCATGCGAGATCTATTCAGCCGCAGGAAGGCCCTCTTTGAAACTGTCACTACGTTGCCTGCCAAGGGGTGCTGCATGGGAGAGAAAGAGAGGATAAATTGCACAGATTATCTCTCCCTATTTATGAGGAATAAACAGACATTATCCAAACATCAAAAAATGTTGATTCAATCTTTACTTGGAAACACGGCTAGTATATATAGACCACTAGGGAGTGCTATGACCAGTGGTGTTGAAGCTCCCACTGACAGCAAGATAATTCATATGACTGACTTGTGAAACATAAAACCTATTAAATCCCATCACTTTATTGCTGACCGCATTACCAACAAGATGATGCTGCCAAAGACAAAAGGTCCATAGTGCAAATATAGAATTCTTTATGAATGACCTGTCAAGTATTGAATACATACGTTTATCCTTCAATTATAACATACCATTTCAATTTCACTGTCCACAGAAGATGATGACGCTGCAGATGAAGGGGTCCCCCTAAACGAGACATCAATGCCCGGACACACTCCACACACTCCCTCATTAATTTAATCATTTCTGGCAGGTCTAGATGAATGTATTAATAAGTGGGAAAACATTTGTTAGGTTAGTTAGTAAAAGTAATGGTACTAAAGCTCAGTACAGGACAATAAATAATGTGGAAACACCCTGAATCATTGTTTAATAAACATACTGGCCCTCATTTATCAAACGAACGTACGGCAGAAAACCGTGCGTACGACCATTTCCACGCAAACTTCGGCATTTATCAATTTGGACGTGAGCGGAAGCTACGATCAGATCTCACGTCAGGTCTGAGGTCGTGTACGCAAATTTGAGTCTGTGGATTTGCGGTGTAGCACAGCGAAATCTGGCTGAGACTGAAAATATTTATTAAACAAACCTCAGCTGTCATTAAGCATAAGCAGTCACATATCTAGAACTGATCGAAACGGATTATTTCTTACGTTTTTACTGATACCACTTTTTTGTAAAATAAAATATGTAAATAGTCTAACATGACAACTAGTTAACGGAATACCTAATAACCCCGCTGGCAAACCTGCTGCAGAGCAGGAACGCAGATTCAATAGTGCGCACACACGCACACGGGTCACAGTGGAGCTGCTTCAGGGTGCTGAAGGGCAGGTGGCTCCCTCTCGGACCAGCAGGGGGAACTCTGCTGTATACCACAGAGAAAGTGTGCCATATTATTTTGGCCTGTTCAGTTTTGCACAACATTTCATTTGTGAATGGAGCTTCTGATGTGTCGGCGCTGCCGGGATGCCGATCTCCATCTCGGAAAAGTCTCTCTTCTTGCCAGAGTTTCTTCTCTCCATGTTTGACCTCAGTGGGCGAGGCTTCCGATCCACGAATATTTAAGGGCGTAACATGTTAATGACGATCAAATTCAGCCGCCGCATTTATCAAGACCCGATCATTCGTACGCTGGAATTGGTCAGATACGAATGTTTCATAAATCACACGTGTGTCCTGTCGTAAGACCAATTCTGCGCTCAGATCTGCACCCGTTTTCACGCAAGATTGATAAATGAGGGCCAGTGTGTTCTGACATGTCAACCCCCTTAATTCCAATCTGAACACCCACCGTGAAGGGATGACATGATTTCATTCATTCCAGGTGCCATGCCATGACCAGTATTATCATCCGTCAGCTTCTTCAAGAGAGAATGAGAGATTAGAATCACATTTAACTTGATTAGGGTACAATAGACATTTACAGATGATGTGAGGAATCGTGGGAGGAAACAGCGGCAGATATAATGTTGTGTTCATTTTGTATGTTAGAGATTGTGATTATTTTATGCTTGTTTTTTCTGGATCCCAATAAACACAATAGACAAACACCACAGTTTGTCCAGCTGTCATGCTGTCTGACCTATCTGTGAATGACAATCTGATAGCTCAATCCTGTGCACACTTTGTAGGTCAATTAAGATTTATTAATGCTGTTCTAAAGGTACTACAAAAAGTTTCAAAAATTTCAAATTTATCATTATCAGCTTGTTGAAGAAAATCATTCAAGTCCTGTTGTGCAGTTTGCTGTGGTGATGTGTTTATTCAAAGAATACCGGTAAACTGGTGGACTGACAGGCACAGAGCGGGTCCGAGCCGGTGAGTCGACCCAGAGCAAATGAAACAGTAGCATTTTATACAGTCACAACAAAGAATGGCAGATTAAATCAACAGGTAAACAAAAGGTAAGCAAAGGGGAAACGTCTGCTCTTTGGGGAGGGTGAACAGCGGGGGGTGGGGGTAAGGGGGGCGCACCCATTTAGCATAGTGATCAAATGAGGTCCAGACGTCTCTTGATCAACTGGTGTTGAGGAAATGTAGGCATGAATCAACATTTAGGTCTGGGGGTCAAAGGGCTCTTTCCAGACGTCATTTCAAATGTGTATTTTCTTCTTCAGCCCCTATTTGTATTAGTGACAATATTTTTAGACACACGTGTGCATGCACATGCTTTTGACTTCTATACTTTATTTCTCAAAGGAAATAAAGTATGTTTAAAGGACTCTCTTCTAATCCACAATACCGTGTGGGACAAAACATTAATGAAAGGTGTTTGAAAATGATTATATTGTTTAATATATTAAATAAAGTAAATGAAATACATTATGCTTAGTTGGCATGCACATGACAGCCAAAAGGAGTTTATATATGAAAATAAGATATGTAACAATTGTGAGATTTAGTTTTCCATGCAGTTGGGTGTAAGATCTCTGACCTATGCCTGACCTATTTATTCAATATAATAATAATAATTTTACCATCATAATAATAATAATAATATATTTAATGTAAATGTACTTGCCATTCTCTGGGCTGAGGAGAAACCCAACTTTTCATCTGAGGCATGGTCTTGAAACTTTAAAAAGTGAAAAGAGAAAATTGCTGTTAAAAGCAATACAACAGAGAAAGAGTTTTTGTCTGAGAGTACACAACAGCTGGGAAAGAAGTATGACTTACAATTTCATGCCGTTGTGGACTTCCTATGTAAGTGCCGTCATCAGAACTTGGACTGGATGCCAGGGGTAAAAGCACACGTCTTGCTGCCTTGTTAATCTTTGCTCGCTTTCCCTGAATAAAAACGTTTATATGGTAAAGTAGGAAAATGATTAGTTATATCCTGAAATTTGAGTTGTACTACAAACTACAATATTTAATTAGAAACAAAAGATATAACCCAGCAGTTGATGTTGGCATTAACTAAAATTGTAGTCCAGTTTTTAAAAACTAAAATGGACAAACTAAAAGATTCTGTCTAATATTCCTCAAATCAAGACCTTTTAGTGAAGTGTCTGAGGGACACCACAGTTTTTGCTGTTGAAAACTTGTAGCCCCCTGGTCAAGAAAGAAGTATGCCTTACCCCATGAACACGTTGTGGAGATTCATTCTCAGAACTGTGGATGTGATCTTGTGTGTCCAGGGCCCTCTTCTGAGACAGGGAAGTCTTCAAGTTTTGTAACACCTGGTCCCTGGCTGCTTCTTTAATCCTGGTTTGCTTTGCCTGTTTAAAAATGTTTATATTGTAAACATGTTGGCGTCCTACAGAAAGCTTTGTGTTATCAAGTTCACATTTTGAATGTCTTCTTATTTAAAGTTTCCTTAATTATCTCACCACCCCTCAGATATAGCAGATTTGGTGTCTCTGTACATAAAAATGCATGTAGTAGTTGAATCTATCTGTACACCTACCTCTGGCAGCTACAACAACAAAATACTGCTACATCGAGATGTTTCAGTATTATTCATCTAATGTTGTCATATATAACAATAAATCAGTCAGAGGGAGCAAATCAGTACATTTACTTTGATAGTTTAGCTACATTACTTTACATAAATATGCACTTTAACTTGAGTAGGAATTTCCATGTATGATTTGTAATGGAGAATTTTAGCATTGCTTAACTGTTTATTTGTTAGTTTTTTTTACTTAGGTAAATGATTTGAATTTAAAATTTAAAAAACAAGTTTAGCCTAGACATTTTTCCTAACAACGACCAAATTAAACAGTCAGCTGCTAGCTAGCTGACCGAGTTGGAAAAACAATAAGTATTCAGTATACCCATTACCCATCACCGTATTCTCCATACTTGCCTCCAAATAACAGCACCTTAGCAGGCACCGTCCTGTTTGGTTCTTTTCTCGTGGGCCATTTTATTTCAATCCAGTTCGCGTCGTCATCAAGGTCCGGCTCGGATGCCACTAGGGTGAACTGGTCGCTACCAAGAATGAGCGACGTACTTTCCACTTTTAGTTTTTTATCAAATAAGTAGTAGACGGCGAATTTAAACATTGTATCCTCCTAACCGGCAAACCTGCTTTTACGTGACTGACCTGACCCCGCTCAGATGTAACGGATGTCGGATGACAACGTCCGCGGCTCTGATTGGCTGTAAGTGAGAAACAAAACTGATGTACTTGATTGGTCAGGCACTGTCATGCAGTTATTATACTAACTCATCATGGCAGCAAAAAGAAATTTGAAGAGACATTTGAATTCTGACGAGACTCAACCAGAGACGCCAAGAACAACAAAATACAGAAGACTTCAACCGAACCAGGTAAAGAAAAAAACAAAACAATTGGTGAGATGCTGTGGGCTACAACGAAAATTTTAATTTTACTCTCCCGCCTGACAAATTACTCTGTATAACATTATGAAGTGAAACGTTTCAAGATAAATAGTACCCTATCAAAACATTGTTGTTTAAGTGTTATTAGCTTTGAGGTAAAAATACGTCAAAATCATCTTATTGACTTCACGTTAAAGACTTCCGCACTGCAGACCCCATACACACATACACACATACACTACAAAAATATGTTATGACTTTGACAGTGACATCTGCAGGAAAAATAGGATATAAATCTGTCATCATCTTATCGAAAACCACAATATTTATCTTTGGTAGCCTATATTATAATATCCTAGCTAGAAGATCAGCCTATCTGATGGTTAACATAGTTCTAAAAGATAATATTCCTTCCAGTATCTTCATCCTAAAATGTTTGCCCAAATACACTGTAAGTCATCAAGGGTAACACTACTACTACATCAACACTACTGCTAGCTAGGGGATAAAGCACTAGCCGTGTTCAGGTTTCCTACTATCTTTGTTTTTACTGTTTCCACAGAAAAAGAGAAAATTGTTCTACAAGAAATTTCTCGGTACATCTTCAGTTCCAAGAACATCCCTTTACAGAAGAAAAGTTACGGAAAAGGTAAGTTCAGGAGAAATAAATGCTACAGTAGTAAATGTGTTTTTATATTTCAACGTTCAACCACACTGAAGCTGCACTTAATTCATCTATATTTGCTTCAGATTTGTCTTACAGATCATAGTAATGCAGATACTTACCAAGAAGTGGATAAAGAGAGACAGGAGGACAGAGAGGAAGATTATGGAAGTGAACAAGAGGACAGAGAGGAAGATGATGGAGGTGGACAAGAGGACAGAGAGGAAGATGATGGAGGTGGACAAGAGGACAGAGAGGAAGATGATGGAGGTGGACAAGAGGACAGAGAGGAAGATGATGGAAGTGTACAAGAGAACAGAGAGGAAGATGATGGAAGTGAACAAGAGGACAGAGAGGAAGATGATGGAAGTGGACAAGAACACAGAGCAGAAGAGAGGAGCCAAGCCATAAATCAAGATTCAAATCAATGGAAGGTACTACCATTTAATTACAGCTTATCTGTATATTGGTTATTTTACATTAGAAACGACATCTGTCTTAATAGGACAACACTGTCATTATAAGTTTGGCTAATGTTTCCTATTGTGTTTTAGGTATGAATGTGAGCAATCTTGTCTTGTATTACAGAAACACCATGATGAAGATCCTGTATACCCAGGTGCTCCCCTCACAAAAGGACAGAGTCTGCTCTTACTCATGTCATATGTACTGAGGCACAATTTGACAGGAGTAGCTCTTCAGGATCTTCTTACAATGTTTAATGAACATTTCCCTGGCTTGGTGCCAGCAACCTCATATCTTTTTCATAAGGCGTATGGACAGTTTGGCCACTATGTGCCCCATTTTTATTGTATCAACTGTGAAAGCTATATGGGACCCAGTGAGACAGCTCCAAAAGATTGTTCTTTTTGTAATGCTGAATTTGACATTGAGAGAAACTTAAGGGTTGGGTCTTACTTTCTTGTACTTAGTCTATCAACCCAAATAGTGGACATTGTCGAAAAATCTGGGATGCATTTAAATGAAAGACAATCAATTCCAGGCATTATTTCAGATATTCAGTGTGGGGCTGAATATGAACAACTCAAGCAGAGCGGACAAATAGGGGCTGATGACATATCAGTTATGTGGAATTGTGATGGAATTCCAGTTTTCAACAGCAATAATTTTCAGATATGGCCAATTCAGTGTCAAATTATAGCGCTGTCACCAAAAGATCGCCAAGCCAACATATGTATACCATGCTTATGGTTTGGTAAAAGCAAGCCAAATATGATTAAATTTTTAACTGCTTTTGTGGCAGAGCTCAAGGAACTGGAACAGACTGGAATTAAATGGATGGACTCTGAAAATGTAGAGCATACAAGCAAAGTTAATTTACTCCTGTGCTCCTCAGATTCAGTTGCCCGCCCCCTCCTGAGAAACACAAAACAGTTCAATGGAAAATATGGGTGTGACTTCTGCCTTCACACTGGTGGTGATCCATATGTCTGGGAAACCCCAGAACCACCTTTACGCACAGAGATGGATCATTTTCGGCATGCTATGCTGGCAACACCTGCTAATCCGGTTATGGGTGTGAAAGGCCCATCCCCTTTGATGGAACTAGAGAGCTTCAAGATGATCTCTGGATTCATTCCTGAGTACCAACACAGCGTCTGCCTGGGTGTCACTAAACAGATTACATCTCTGTGGCTAGACAGTAAGCACCACAATGAAGACTGGTACTTGGGCGGCAAGGTCAGTGATATAGACCAGGAATTGCTGGCCATTAACCCACCTGTGGAGGTCACAAGGGCACCAAGATCAGTGAAGGACAGAAAATTCTGGAAAGCATCTGAGTGGAGGTCATTTTTGTTGTTTTATGCATTGCCTGTTTTGAGTGGCATTATGAAAAAGAAGTATTGGAATCAACTTTTTTTACTAGTTTTTGCGATACACACTCTTCTTCAGGATGCCATCAAAGTGAGACATGTGGATGTGGCAGAACAAGCTCTGCGAAAATTTGTGCTGAACTTTGAGAAACTGTATGGTGCTGCTAACGCTTCTTTCAATGTGCATTTATTAATGCACTTGGCAGCAAGCGTGCGTAACTGGGGACCACTGTGGGCAACATCCACATTTCCATTTGAATCATTTAATGGGACTTTGCTTAGGTTTTTCAGTGGAACAACACATGTGCCAACACAAATAGTGAATAGATTCCTTCGGTGGACGGGTCTCTCGAAAAAAGCAGGGACTACAATGGCAAATGCTAATGACAGCATAAAGACATTATTTGACAAACTTCAAAGTACCTCTAGCTTAAGAAAGAAATCAAAGGAGTTTCAACATAATGTCAGAGGTTTTGGCCGCCCAAAAAAAGTTAGCACATGAAAGGTGTGTAGAGATGCTCAGTTAAATATATCTTCCACATTTATAAATGAGGTGTCTTACACCAATAATGTATTTGCAGTGCATCCCCAATCACTGGAGCGTAAATGTGTAATGGTTAAGTCCAAGGACAAAATGTATTTCATTCCACTTCCCAACAATGTTGAAAGAGATTAAAATTCTTGGGGAGCTACTTCTTTACCGACAAACCGACCACTACATAATCAGTCCTATACGCATGAATATTGTCAGCGACTTTATGATCTGTACACTCTCCAGTTGGTCTTGTTTGCAGTAGCCCTGCTTTTTCTACATTAAACAATACCAATGAAATGTTCTTTTTTTAAACACTTGTGACAATGTTAACAGTCTGAGTGAACTTCATTTTTTTGCTTATAATTTAGCCAGTATTGACTTGTCTGTTGCAGTATGAGTGATGCTATCTGTTAAATTGTAGCACTGCACCAACTTTAAACCACTTGCTATTCAGCAGAACACACATTTTTTGTGCACCTGTACTTTTGTGTGCATTTAATGTTTTGTTTAATGCCATTTTGTGTGTAAGATGTATCATATTTCTTTTGCCAAACAGATTAAACATTACAGAACAGCTGCAATAATTGCTATCTGTGTACTTTACACACAGCACAAAATTTCATAAATGGGTTTAAGTGCATTTTCATAGTAATACTATTGAACACTTTCTAAAAGAATGTCCTAAAGTACTAGCGTGAATAACTTCACTTCATAATTAGACTCTAATGTAACTTAAAATACACTCAAACTTAATATTACAGTGTTGATATTAAAATATGTACTTTTAAAATATGCTTTCAGTGTATGTTACAATGACAAATTTGAGCATACAATTTAAAATATATCAAAAATATGTGTAAAAACAAATTTCAAGTTAGAACACTTTAGAAAGTACACATAACTTTTACTTAAAGTATATTTTGGTATAATATATTTCTATAAAGTGTAATATAGCATAATTATTTGAAAGTGTGTTAAAAGTGTTAGCGTGAAAGCGTGATGCTAGTATACTTTTTATATATTTCCAAAAAGTACAATTTGTGTGAATACATTTTCAACATACTATTGGAAATATAAATATACTTGAAATCCTATAAAGTACTTTTTTTCCGCTTGGGCTGAAAGCCTACTTTGAGACCTTTAGGGGGAGCTCTAAAACACTGTTAATTTTTGTGTCACATATATATTTTGATTTTCTGTACATTAAGGTTCCTGAAATAAATAATAACAGTAAAAATGTGTCAATGTTGTGTGTTTTTCGATCATTACATTACTATTTCCGAACATCGGTCTCCACTAATAAATACACTGCTGTGTCTATTCCTGCTGTGACCATCCATGCGTGGCGGCGCTGCACTCAAATCACTACTTTTACGTCACCATTTGAACTTCTCACTGAGTTGGCGCGGTATTTGAATGTTAACTTCAAAACATATCTTCTTCGAGATTTTTTGAAGGCTCTGTGGATAGGCTACTAATAAGAATGTCAAAAAGGAAGCAACCAAACCTCGGTCAGTTTGGATTTACAAAACAAACGAAGAGGAGTGATGACAACAGCGCACCAGCTACAGTTAGCTTGCCGGTGTTACCGCCGCCGCCAGCAGTTGCTGCTAGTGACAGCACCGCGGAGAGAGAGACTTCGGGGCCAGACACCACCGCTGCGACCTGCAGCGACCTAGGCGATCAGGCAACACCTTGCAACTGGACAACTAAGCAATGGAGTGAGTGGAAAAATAGGAATACATGGCTCTTCTCCAAAAATCATAAATTAGAGTGTACAATATGCATGGAGGCAAAAAGCCTGTTGATCGCCGAAAGGGCAACTGGAGTACATCTGTCAGAGGAATGGATGAATGGAGAGGTCAGCAGCGAGTCACAGAATAACCTGCGGAAAAAGATTTACAAGCATCTAGACAGTTTGGCACACAGAAGAGCGGTTGAGATTTCGGAGATGAGGGAAAAGGATGTGCTCCCAAACAAGGTACTCGAAGTAAATGCTCATTTAATGCAGGAAACCGCTACGTCTTTCAGATCTGCCTATATGGTGGCCAAAGAAAAAATGGCCTACAGAAAGCTCCCTGCTGTAATGTCCCTTCAAAAACTTAATGGTGCAAACGTGGGAAATGTGCACAAATCGGACCATGCTTGTCCTGAAATAATCGGACACAGCGCCAGCGAAATGAGAGCTAATTTTGTTTCAAAAGTAAAAGAGTTGGGGTCACGAATCAGCATCACGATAGATGAGAGCACAGTTCATGGCCTGGCTTACATGATCATTTACGTGCGGTGTGACATGACAGGAACGGGGGAAGTGGACAATGTTTTTTTGGATATTGTTGAGCTTTCAGAAGGCACGGATTCCGAATCGATATACAGAAGTTTGAGGAAAAGTTTGAGACAAGCGGGACTGGATGACGAGTTTCTCGGAAAAAATCTCATCTGCATTGCAACGGATGGAGCAGCATTACTCTCGGGCAGAGTCGGCTGACTCGTCACTAAACTCAAACAAGATTTCCCCAAAGTTCAGTCTATACACTGTCTAGCTCACCGTCTTGAGTTAGCTGTCAAAGACTCACTTAAGGAAGTAACTTGTTTGTAACCAATTTGAGTTTTTTATCTCAAAATTGTATGCCCTCTATAACCAGTCATCAAAAAATGCCCGTTTGCTCCAGGAGGCAGCTACAACTTTAAACATGCAAATCCTAAAAATAGGTCAAATCTTTACAATCCGTTAGGTGGCTAGTAGTTTTAACACTGTGAAGGCAGTGTGGAAAGATTATCCTGCACTGGCGCGCCAATTCAGAACAGCAATGGAAGACACATCTCGCTGTGACACAGAGAGGCAGAAATTCAGGGGCCTGCACAAACTCCTCATAAGCACTGGGTTTTTGGCTGATTTGGCTTGTATGAAGGGTGTCCTACGAGAACTACAAACCCTGTCGCTAAAACTGCAACGCAAACAAACATCTTTAGTTGATGCAAGTTGCCACATACAGCAGACCATTGACGTCTTGACAGCCATGAAAGCCAGTGGAGGAAAATCCACACAAAAAGCGGAACAGCGCATATCGTCTGGCCTGTTCAAAGATGTTGAGCTTTCAGAGAGCAGGTCGAAGATAAACCGTCTTCAGTTCCATCAGTCTATAATCAACAGCCTAAAGAAGCGACTGCCGGAACCGGACCTCGTCCAGATGCTGAAACCGCTGGATAAACGCTTTTGGCCACAGCAACATAGCGCCCGTATCCTGTATGGGGAAACTGAAGTTCGAGCATTGGCAAAAACACTGGGAGAACCGGCCCGAGAGGCTGTCGAGGAGTTCCGGGACTTTAAACTGCAAAACAGAGCACCAGGGAAAACGCTTGAAAAACTCCAAACAGCAAGTCTGACCTACTTGCCCACTTCAGCTGAGTGTGAGAGGGGATTTTCTGCCGTGAATTCAACTGACAGCAAGTATCGCAACAAGTTGCGTGAACAAAGCCTCTCCTCGCTTCTCTTCGTGGACCTGAATGGACCCCCTTTGGAGCAATTTGACCCTCTGCCTTTTGTATCATCTTGGATTAAAGCCGGTCACCGACCCTCAACACCCTGGGTTACAGGACGGAAAGCAAAGACAGAAGACCCCAGGCCCCTTTGGTCGCTTCTGAATTAAGGTAAGAATCATGGAATTACTTGCTTGACCTGTGTGTTCATGAGTACTGGCTCTAATCCTATTTACTATTGATGTATTTTTTTATGATTGTTATGTGAGTCTCTTACCTAACTATGATGCAACCGATCTATTCTGTTTTTATAATGATTTGCATGATGTATGAGTGGTTGATTCAGAACCATGGACAGCGCTGTCTGCCGCTGTTTGCCCTAACACTGACAGTGTCTGACGCTCGCGTTTTGAAGTAAACGTATTGTTTTAAATGGCCGAACAAACAAACACACACACACACACACACACACACACACACACACAAAAAAAAGCGTTATGACGCGGAGATAAAAGCGGGTTAAAAACCGTTAGTCAGGCGGGGAGGATCGGAAAATAGGGCTCCCCCGAAAGCCACTGTATAATTCGAACCCTGTCCTAAACTATATTTCCACAAAACTTGGATGGAAGATGGGTCTCAGCCCAGAACAGACCTCATTAATTTCTGATCCGAGTGAGCGGATCCAAGAATCTTGTCTTAGAAGTTCAAATTCATTTCTCAGGAAATAATGCAGGGAATTAGAGGAATGGAAACAGTCAGCCATCTTTAGGTGGCTGGTATCTGTGATTCAGTTACTGTGTACAAAGAGGGGACTGTTGGGCGGTGGTGGAGGTATGTGCTACAGTAACAATGCCATTCTGCTTGTATTCACCAATGTGATCACTGAGATCTGTGGACATGGAGTTATCGCTCCAACAAAGTTAGACAGACCACTTTATTTGGAGGTGAAACTGAAAGTGAACACACCCAAAATGATGGTGATGAGACCTGACTGCACAGGACGACTGTCCTGTTCTCTGCTTAACATCAAACAGTATGTACGTATGCCTTAGTACACTGTTTTCATAGACACTATACAGAGAGATCAACATGCTTCACTCAGCTCCTCCACCTTCTCAGTGCAAAGGTGCTTTTTTTTAAAAACTTACTTTATAATAATATTCTTTAGGTACGTTCTTTTCACCTATTTGAACACACACTGTTAAAAATGATATGGGCTTTTAGTCAGAAGGACTACTGTTGTCATGCTGAGTGAACCCATTACCCATTACAACTAAGTAAGAAGAGTTTCAGCAACTTCAACTTGAAAAAAAATGTGAAAGCTCATAATAATCCTTCCATTCAACTTCACAAAATGCGCCAGCCTGGGCATTTCAACTAACACGCATGCGCATGCACCATGACGTCACGCGCAGTGTCGCAAAACACCAGGTTGACCACCATATGTTACAGAATTATTGTACTTCTTGGCGTTGGCCTGTTTAAACGGTTGTTAATCACCACCTCACTTCTGGTGGATTTTCTTCAGCACATTCCAAGGTTTTCAGTGTCCAGTTGTTTAAAGGTACACTTTTTTATTTAATTTTTTTTTTTCTCTCCTGTTTTTCTGTCTTATGGATTTTAAGTTTAACTCTCTTAATGTTATGTCACTAAATGTCAGCAGTATAAGGGACATCACTAAGAGGAAAGCGATTTTTCTGCTTTGCAGGAGAACTGAGGCTGACTTAATTTTACTTTTACGAGTCAGATACAAAGTTTTGGAAAATACAGTGGGGTAACGTAGTTCCCTTTAGTCATGACACTAACCACTCAGCTGGGGTACTCATTTTTCTACATAAGTTTAAAGTGGATGTTCTTGAAACAGTGCCTTCTGATAATGGTAAATGGATTGCGATAATAATTAAACAAGACAATGCGATCTTCATCGTTTGCAATATATATCGGTTTAATTCTCGTGCCTCCGACAAGATTTTATTCAATGAAATAATAGCAAAACTAGCAGAATTGCAAATAAATCAAACTTCTCAGAACAATAATCTCATCTCACTACTTTGCTCCAATCTCTCCTTGACTGATGCATGGTGCTTTTTAAATCCCTCAATAAAATAATTCACCTGGTTTAATAGAGGATTATCCTTAAAATCTAGAATTGACCTATTTCTAATTTCATCTTCTTCCCTTCAATATGTAAAAGATGTTAGCCACCTAAATGCCCCCTTATCAGATCATAAGCAAATTATTCTGAAGCCAGGTTCTAATCAGGAAACCGTTGGTATGCAAGGTTATTGGAAATTCAATAATTCTCTTCTAAGCAATGTTTCTGTCAATAATGCTGTTAAAAAACTTGTACAAGATATTCTTAATGATGACTGTAGAAAAGACTCCCACCTGCCCAGGCCTGGGTGGGCGGGGCTTACATGGCTCAACCTAACAGGCCTCACCTGAGGTGATAAAACTCTGAACCAGCCTCTGCTCAGCCCTTTGTCTGTCTGCTGGAGCATGCTGTATGGATGTGGAGCTGCCGGTCTCCCAGTCGATTGCCAGTCTTGGATGTATTATTATGAGTGAGTTTATTTGTTTATCTAGTAATTGAAGTAACTCATTTTCTGAGAGACGATTTACCTTTGTATGTTGACTTATTTATAAATTGTCTCCCTTTGTTTCTAGTAATTAAATCATCTGTGTAATAGGCTACAATCGACTGAATGAAGAAATAAAAGCTGAAAGACACTTCCCTGGTCCTCATATTTTGATTGATATGCCAATGTAGAGGCTATATGCACAACCAGCTAACAACAGCAAACAAGTTTTTACAATGACCTTAATGATAACTATAGGAAAAAATGGGAGTTTTTCAAATATAAAGGTACCGTGCTATCAAAAAAAGTAAGGAATTAAAGAATGAAAAACACAAGCTAGAAACAGATCTGATGTACAGTCTTAACCTTTCACTCAATAAAGAACACATTTCTTTAGAAGAAGAGCTTGAAGTAAAGAACGTCCAGTTACAACTAGTGTTGTGTGTGTTCGAACGAACAAATCTTTTAAGTGAACGAAGTGAATGGAATCACTTCAGGAACTGATTCGTTCCTTTCTCAGTTCAGTTGAGCTCAGCCGCGAGCATGCCGGCCGGGAGTGGAACTGCTGCGACTCACTCAGAGAACTGTGAGGATGTGATTCACGTTCGCGATGTGATTCGTTCATGATTCGCGAACCTACTGCACACAGAGAACTGTCGCTCAGGACGTGATTCTCATTCTCACTCAGGGCAGAGGAGTTGATTCACGTTCAGTAACCGTACTGCTAAAATCAGCGCTGTGTTGCTAACATCCGTGTAGCATCATGTTAAGTGATTTTACTGCACAGTAACAGTCACTCACTGAGCAGGTCTGAGAATCACGTTCGCGAATGTGATTCTCAGACCTGCTAAGGACGTGAATCATGTTTGCGCCATCACTCACGTTTGCGAACGTGATTCACGTTCATGCTGATTCAGTGACAGCGCTGCGCGAACGTGATTCACGTCCACAGCAGGTCGTGATTCAGCATTCTCAATAACCACCCAAAACCACTCCAATATTGTCCAAATCGGCCAAGCAGTTGCTGAAATATTGCTGAAATATTGCCCATATAGGTGATCAATACTAATCAATGCTAATGATGCAAATTGGCCAACATATGCAAGTTAGCATCCGGCAGTTTCCTAATGCTGGGACTCCAGACTGTACATTTCTAACATAAAACTTTGGTGTACTCAACATTTCTGGTTTCACAATGGGGCTCTATGGGCTGGTAAATAGACTATAATAGTGGTTTCCTCCGAAAAATGTATTCCCTTTGTGGGCTTGCTTACAGCTCCCCAGCTCAGCCGCCATGTGTTGGAGTTTTCCTCGGTGAACAAGAGGGTCCTTTCTCTGCGCCTTAGGGTCGGGGATAGGTCTCTCACTGTTTCGACTTACGGGCCAGTGCAGAGTACCCAGCCTTCTTGGAGGCCCTGGGAGGGGTACTGGAGAGTGCTCCAACCAGGGGACTTAGACGTCCTACTGGGGGACTTCAACGCTCACGTTGGCAGCGACAGTGTTACCTGGAGGGGCGTGATTGGGAGGAACGGCCTCCCCGATCTTAACCCGAGTGGTGTTTTGTTACTGGACTTCTGTGCTAGTCACAGTTTGTCCATAACAAACACCATGTTCAAGCATAAGGGTGTCCATCAGTGCACGTGGCAACAGGACACCCTAGGGAACGTCTGGCAGAACCCTCTGTCAGGGAGGTCTTCAACTCCCACCTCCGGGAGAGCTTTGACCAGATCCCGAGGGAGGCTGGGGATATTTAGTCCGAATGGACCATGTTCTCCACTTCCATTGTTGTTGCGGCTGTTCGGAGCTGTGGCTGTAAGGTCTCCAGTGCCTGTCGTGGTGGCAATCCCCGAACCCGGTGGTAGACACCGGAAGTAAGGGATGCTGTCAAGCTGAAGAAGGAGTCCTATCGAGCATGGTTGGCTCGGGGGACTCCTGAGGCAGCTGACAGGTAACGGCAGGCCAAGCATGGGCGGTCGCGGAAGCAAAATCTCGGGTCTGGAAAAGTTCGGGGAGGCCATGGAGGAGGACTACTGGTCAGCCTCGAGAAAATTCTGGCAAACCATCCGGCGCCTCAGAAGGGGGGAGCAGCCCTCCATCAATGCGGTGGAGGTGGGGAGCTGTTGACCTCGACTGGGGATATTGTCGCGCGGTGAAAGGAATACTTCGAGGATCTCCTCAATCCCACTGACACGCCTTCCATAGAGGAAGCAGAGGCTGGGGACTCAGAGGTGGATTGATTCATCACCCAAGCCGAAGTCACTGAGGTAGTTGGGAAGGTCCTCAGTGGCAAAGCACCGGGGGTGGATGAGATCCGCCATGAGTACCTCAAGTCTCTGGATGTTGTGGGGCTGTCTTGGCCGACACGTCTCAGCAGCATCGCGTGACAGTTGGGGACAGTGCCTCTGGACTGGCAGACCGGGGTAGTGGTCCCTCTATTCAAAAAGGGGGACCGAGGGGTGTGTTCCAACTATCGGGGGATCACACTCCTCAGCCTCTCTGAAAAAATCTACTCCAGTGTACTAGAGAGGAGAATTCGGCCGATAGTTGAACCTCAGATTCAGGAGGAACAATGCGGTTTTCGTCCAGGCCGTGGAACACTGGACCAGCTCTATACCCTCCGCAGGGTGCTCGAGGGTTCATCGGAGTTTGCCCAATGAGTCCAGATGTGTTTTGTGGACTTGGAGAAAGCATTCGACCGTGTCCCTCGTGGCATTCTGTGGGAGGTGCTCCGGGAGTACGAGGTCGGAATCCCTCTGCTAAGGGCTGTACAGTCCCTGTACGACCGGAGCAGGAGCCTGGTTTTCATTGCCGGCAGTAAGTCAGACCTGTTCCCAGTGCATGTTGGACTCCAGCAGGGCTGCCCTTTGTCACCGGTTCTGTTCATTATTTTTATGGACAAAATTTCTAGGCACAGTCAGGGGCCGGAGAGGGTCTGGTTCGGGAGCCACTGGATTCCATCTCTGCTTTTTGCGGACGATGTTGTCTTGTTGGCTCTGTTGAGTCAGGACCTCCAGTATGTTCTGGGGCGGTTTGCAGCCAAGTGTGAAGCAGCTGGGATGAAAATCAGCACCTCCAAGTCTCGACCGGAAAAAGATGGCTTGCTCCCTCTGGGTTGGGGGAGAGTTCTTGCCTCAAGTGGAGGAGTTCAAGTATCTTGGGGTCTTGTTCATGAGTGAGGGAAGGATGGAGCTTGAGATTGACAGGCGGATCGGTGTAGCTGTATCAGTCTAAATTTTAACCTCACCTGTGAATTTCCAGCCTCTCTTTCAGCTTCTCCTCGTACATCTCCTCCAGCTTCTCCTCTTCTATCTCCTTCAGCCTCCATCTTCCTCTACCTTCTCTGTTCTCTCCTCCTCTATCTCCTCCAGCCTCTCTTTGACATTAAATATTCTCTTTTATTCAATATATGTGTTGTTGAGCCTCTACCTATACACCCTTGAAGTAACTTATACTTTGACTCCTAAAGAAGTCTCTTATATCCAGTTTTCTTTTCTTTGACATCCTTCAAATCCTATACAGCACACACACACGGACACACGTACACTCACGCAAACAGACACAAACACAAATGTAAATGACACCAATGATATTAAAATCCGTCTAGCTGTAGTGATGGGAACAGCAGTTCTTTTTACTGTACTGAATCTCTAGAATCCATTCATTAAAATTATATGTTCAGAAGATTCGTTCACCGAATCGTTCAGTGCTCACGTTCACTTACTGAGGGATGGTACTGACGCACTATAGTGCACAATCTTTCGCGGGAGACGCAGCGCTGCTTTGAGTGGTATACATGCACTAAAATTATTACGCGGTGAAAGTGTCCTCTGTGCACAGTAAAATCACTTAACATGATGCTACACTGATGTTTGCACCACAGCGCTAGTTTTAGCAGTACGGTTACTGCAGGTGAATCATCTCCTCTGCCCTGAGTGAGTGAGTGACACAGAACCAGTTTCAGCACAGTAGGTGAATGAGTATCAAGTCCTCAGCGACGCGAATCATGAGTGAATCAGTCATTCGCGAACGACCCGCTGAGGACGTGAATCACGTTCGCGCAGCAAATATCAACTTAAATATGCAATCAAAAAGAAAATAAATAGCTTAAACAATACAAAAACAAATATAAAAATCAAGAAACTAAACAAACAAACACACCAAAAGTGTCAAACAAATGAATGATTGTCCTTGCACATTATGCTCTCTCCCAAGGTATTTTGATCAAAAGATCAACTCCAGATCTACTCCAGATTTGCATTTAAAAACACAAGCTGGCTGACTTTGGATGAGCTGAGCCGATTTCGTCTCTCCAATATTATCTGCCCCATCTTGCTAAAAATCCTCTCTGATGGGACAGATGTGGCCACAATACAAAGTCTCCTCTTCATGTTAACAGAGAGTCTTGGATAGACCACACCTCTGCTTTGCAACCATGTGAGGGGTTTTGAAGATCTCGGTATAAGCGGCTCCTCCATAAAAGCACGGACCTCCAGTACCGAATCCGCCACAGGATTTCGACTGCTTGTCACAGGCCCAGATACCTGCTGATCAAATACCTGCCAAATTGCACTGTCCTGACTGGAACTTTGTGGTTGTGCTGCTGCTACCTCTTCTCCTTCAGCCTGCTGGTGGGGGAGGTTCACCTTTGCAGCAGCATTGCTGAGATGCTGATAGGCCCTGTCTGGATCCTCATCCCTGCCGAAGGCCTTCCTTTTGAGACTGGGGTCCAGTGCTGCTGCTTCGGAGAGCAAAATTTGCACCTCGATTTTGTGGAACTTGTGCGACATCTGTGTAAACATGGTGTCCACCATGAGTCTCACAGGATCTAGAGGTGGGTTTAATCAGAGACGTTCTATTATTGTAGAGACAGGCCACTCTGATCATTTTGAATGGGGAAATCTGCGACGCCAAAGATGGCGCATATCCCGCCCCTTTCACCAACAGCCAATCACCTGCGTTGTCACAGCCGAACCGGGAAACTTATAGCCCAATCATGTTGTTTCACCAGCGCATGCGCACAAGTAGTTTTTACGACAGAGACCATCAGAGACGTTCGACTATTGAAAAAAATTTACTGCGTTCAGATCTTTATCTAATTTATAGAGTGAATGATAAGAAATTAGACATTATCTGGTCCATACATCAGTGGTCAGGCAGAGTAGAGCCAGAGCACAGCAGCCGGCACAGATTCAGCCGTACGATGGACGTCGGTGTCGTAAATCCCCGCGCATGCGCAGTGGAGTTCTCCCGGTAGGAAAAGAGCGTTTTAAACATCATTTCTACGGTAAAGTCGTTATTTTTTTGGTTTTTATTTGTATCTTATTTCACTGGCGAGCATGTCTGTATGTTTTTTCCGTCCTGCTATCACGTTAAAGGGTGGTTTTGACCATGCCTCCATTCATTTAGATAGGGGTCTGGTCTCTTTGGGCTTTTCGAGGCGTCGCCAAGATGGCCGCCGAGTGGCCTGACTTGTCTAGAAGGACTTTGGTTTAATTCATCGATGTGGCGATGCATCGCGATGCGTGGCGATGCCTCACGTGACGATTTGGCATCGATTAATTAACGTTGATGCTTTGCCGCAAGACCGGAACAAAAAACACGTAACCGGAACCTTAGCGCGCGGGTCGCCTGGACTGTTTAGTGAGTGGGACCACAACAGAGCAGTAACGTTAGATTGGAGGAGAGTGTTGGCTGATCTTTACTGACAGATTGTCTCACTCTACAGCCAATGGTATCGTTAACAGTGTGTGCTGCCTGACCAAATACAGTGTAGTGACCCACACAGGACGGGATCTATACACGGAGCGGTGCTAAATTTAGCTGCTTCGCTAGCAAGGACTTGTCGCGCTGCTACGTTATCAATAGAGTTTAGTCAACACGTGAGAACTCGTCTGACACGGAGAGTCTCCTGTTGTGTGCTACATGTGTGAAATAACATGTTATAATTTTTTTTTTTTTATTGCATTAATGCTTTGTACAATCAAGTTTAGGGTGTGGGCAAAGCAGAAAAGGTGAGGCCAACCTGTGTTCTGAATTGCTTTCACCACATTGGAAGCATTGTCAGATACACAGGCAGCCACCTTATCCGTGATGTCCCACTCCCTTGCAACTCTAACAAGATGCTCTGACAGGTTGTCTGCTGTGTGTCTCTCACTCATTTCAAAGCCGTCCAGCAGGACAGAGAACATCTTATAGTCATCAATGAAATGGCATGTTACTGACATAAATGAAGTGGTTGTCCTTGATGTCCAGCAGTCCGTGGTCATCATTATCTCATGTGTTCTCCTGTATAAATCAGGGATGATTGTATTGGAAAGAGTTTTCCTGCTTGGTAAAATGTAGTGTTGGTTCAGTTCAGAGGAGGCTCGTCCATAGAGGCAGAACAGGTTGGTCCTCCTCTATTTTTGAGAGGCAAGAAAGATCTTTTTTTTTTTAAGAAAGAGTAACTGGTTGAAATAAATCATTACCAAATCTCAGTATCATTTATAAAATATTATATATATATTATATCATTAAAAAAGTTTCTTCTTTGGAAGAAAATCCACTTAAAACGGTTCAACAGCGATAGCTGCAGACGGAGGAGGCAGCAGTCTGTAGCCCTTTTTACACAGCCTCTCCGCATTATCTCCGGAGCGGTGGTTCGGCAATTCTCCGCCGATGGTGATTCACACAGAGCGAAGCCTCTCCGCCTTCACGTGTGTGATTCATACAGAAAGCCGGCGCTGCGGCTCCTAAAGAGGCATAACGGTACACGTCATGTTGATGACGTGGGTGTTTCCCAGGTGTTTCCCCTGTTAATCCAAACCCGCGGATAGTTTATAATCATATGGATGCTGTTATAATGTGTTGTGAATGAGATCCTGACCCACCAAACATCCTGGAAAGTGACGAAGTTACGTTTTTCGCGCTAAATTACATAATTATACATAATCACCATCAGTAAACTGGACGCTCTCTGACTTACTCACTCGCGGGGATGGAGGCTGTTTTCTGGGGGAAAGTTCCATGAAGTCTCGGTCAGGAGGGCTGACAGTCGCGGTGATTTATTTTCGTCACAAACACTCGGTGAGTTTAAGTTGTTTGCCGGTGACAGACGCTGTTTTTCGGACAGAAATGTGACGAAGAGTCGGCAGGGCAGACGGTTCTCCATGTACAGCTGCGGGATTTTTTTCCCTCATATAAGTTGCCAGAGACAGTTACAGTTACTACGTTACGTGTTCGGTCCTGTAACGTTGCTTTGTGGGACATTTCTCTGTATTTAGTTGAGTGAAGGACCTGTATAGTTATCAGAGTATCAGACCGACACGCCCTCGCTCCGCGCCTCCGGATTATCCGTTCACACAGGGACGGCTCACCAATAATGCGGCCCTGATACCTCCAGAGGCGGATCAGAGCCGGAGCGAAATTTCCCCCCTCTCCGCATCTGAAACTTTCACACAGAGGAGGGTGCGGAGAATTGGCGCAGGATCCCCGCATGCAAACGGCTGTGTGAAAGGGGCTTGTGAGAGGAGCAGGGAGCAGGAAGGTGGGGGCTAGAGGAGGTTGGAGGGCTTCTGTCCTCCGTTGGAGGGATCTCCTTCCATTCAATCAATGCATTTAGGATTTTTTCATGCTGATCTATGATTAGCTAAGACACATAATATGACGCGCTAAGGGAGGACGTCCTCCCTTACCAATCAGCAACCAGAATACAAGACTGACAGCAGGTTGGTCAAATAACAGTTCCCAAATTTCATCCTCACATTTATACAACCGTAAAGAAAAAATACTTATATGTATTTTACAGCTTTCACTGCCAGCCATGCTCGGACAAGAAATATGGAGTTTTCAGCGATATTGGAATTGGTTTCAAAGGAAATATAAGCACATTTCTGAAAAATTGTTTTGAGAAATCACAGCAGTCAGAAAAATAATTCATAGTTTTCGTTTCTTTCGTCCTGCTGGAAGACATAACATTAGCGCCACATCTATGATGCAATACAGATGGCACAGTGGGTAGAGCAGTTTCCTGCCATACAGGTGACTGGCGATCGTATCCCGGAAGGGGTACGCTTTGGTATTTTTTTTGTCTTGTATATCAGCCATTTAGGTCTTGTAAGTCATTGTTTTATTGCTTAATTTTCATTGTATATAAGAAAGTAGGGATAAGTAGTTGACTTGTATAAAAAAAACAAGACACCATGGACTGGTTTTCCTCCTGTCCTCCCCAATTTTTTCAGTCACCAGCCGCCCGTGGTTCAGTTCCTTTGTGAACTGGCGAAATCCAGGGTCTTCCACTATGGAATATGGTTGAAAATCCTGTGCAATCACCTTGGCCAGCACCTCATCCAAGGCCTTTTGCATGACTGGTGTAGTGGTGTCACTGGTTTGAACAGTGCTGTGGCTGGAGCAGTGCTGGTGCTGGGGTCTGTAGGAGCAGGGTCTTGTCTCACTTCTTGCAGCTGAACAGTTGGGTGTTTTGTTCTTAAATGCCGAAGAAGATTTGCTGTGGACCTACCTTTGGTTGGCAGCTTTGCAAATCTTGCATACTGCAGCTGTATCAGACATGTAATTAAATTGTGTCCACACAACACTTTTTCTTCTTGACTCACTCATCTTGTCATTCCCTTACTCACTCTCTTTCTGACAACTTTGGGGGGTTTGGTGTTGGTACAGGGTGATGAGGGGAATATACCAATTAACAGGAGGGGAAGGGTGAAGGGTGACTCTGAAGGGGGATGGTAGGGAAATGGAGTGTGTGTGTGTGTGTGTGTGTGTGTGTGTTTGTGTGTGTAAGCATTGTGTCGTCACCCCTCCCTGATAATGGTTGAGTCCTATCCAGGTGACATCTAGGCCCCATCCACACGGGCGAAAACGATCTTTTTTTTCTCCGTTGTCCTCGTCATCATTTTAAGAATATTTGCGTCCACAGGGCTCCACTGACAACGACCGAAAACGCTGTAGTTCATATTCCAGGCCTATAGGTGGCGCTTGACAGTTACCAAAAACAGAGAAGAAGACACGGAGCATGCGCATTGAGCTTGCGCGCTGTAAACAAACAGACAGTAGACGGAGAAACCGAACACAGCAAGAAGAAGATAAAAATGACTAGTGCAAGGAAACCAGAATCGTTTGTGTGGACCGGTAATGAGGTCGAACTGCTGCTGCGACTCACACTCAACTACAAGGCGAGTAAGTTGCAAGAAAGACTCAATATTTTCTGCGGCATGAACACGAGCATGTAGTCTGTCGTTGTTGTTGTTGTACGAGACGTTGCGGGGTGGGGCGATGGCGTCATCGTTTTGGAAAGTATGCGGATTCGCCGTCCACATGAAAACGGGAGGGCTGCGTTTTCGGATTTCTCCACCCTGAGACCCGTTTTCAAAAAAGCGCGTTTTCAGGAGCCGTATGGGCCGTCGGCCAAAACGATGTAATACGTGTGCTTTTTCGCAAAACGGCGTTGTCGTCTGGACGGGGCCCTAGTCTTAGAAGAAAACAACACTCAAAACAAACAATTGTTGATATAAAAGTACAGTTTAATTGCAAAACAGCATTATAATAAATAATAATAATGATGATGACAATCTATAATAATAATAATAGGGCCTGGACTTTAACGCGTTAATTACGATTAATTAATTACACAAAAATTGACGCGTTAAAAAAATTAACGCATTTAATCGTACTCATTTTTGCACCGCGGAACGTTTCTCACTGGATGAGTTTCAGAGGTACCGATTATACTGGAGCACCAACTAACGTTCATGCATAGCGTTCATCACTTCAGACAACAACAATGAATAAAGAAGCAGATGAGACCGCTTTGGTTAGCTCCGTGGATGGGGAATTTTGTTTTGGCAGTGTAGACAAGAGCACGGTTGTGTGCAAATTATGCAAGAAGGAATTCGCGTATCACCGCAGCATATCAAGCCTTAGATATCACCTAAATGCTAAGCATATAGCAGCTAGCGTTAGGGCTGGACGATTAATCGAATTTTGATCACGATTTCGATTTTGGCTTCTCACGATCATGAAAACACTGTAATCAAAGAAAAACGATTACAGTAATGTGCCGACCCCGCGCGGCGTGTATGCAAATTACTGCGCTGTAAACGCATAGTGAATGCACCTGTGTCGCCTGCAGCTGCAGCAGTGAGTTTGTGGATCAATTGTGGAACGAGCGATTGACAACATGGCAGAAAATCAGCCTGAGACTTTAGTTGAAAAGAAAGGTAGGACAAGTTTGGTCATTTGGAGACATTTTGGCTTCAAATCGTCGGACGTAGAGCAGAAAGAAATTGTTTGCAAAGTGTGTCACGCCGTCGTGTCTGCACCCCAGGGCAACACGACAAATTTGTTTAACCACTTAAAGTTCAGCCATAAAGTGGTCTACGACAAAGTACTGACGGAGCAAAAGACCCAAAAAAGTGCAAGAGCGTCAACTTCAGCCAACGCCACCGCAACACAGTCCTCCATTGAGGATACTCTCTACAATGCCGCTCCATATCCCACCGGCTCCCGGCGACACCGAGAGATAACAGAGGCGGTGACGTTCATGGTAGCCAAGGACATGTGCCCCATCAGCACCGTTAACGACCCAGGGTTCAAAACACTGATAAAGACTATGGACAAGCGGTACGTGTTGCCATCCCGCAAACACTTTAGCAGAGTTGCACTGCCTGCTTTGTATGATAAATGTCGCGCTGAAGTTGAAAAAGATATCTCCACTGCCGAGTATTTTGCCACTACAACGGATCTGTGGTCAAGCCGCACTATGGAGCTGTACATATCTCTCACCGTGCATTACATCGATGCAGATTTCACCATGAAGACAAAATGTCTCCAGACAGCATTTTTCCCTGATGACCACACAGGGGTAAATATTGCTGATGGGTTGAAGCAAGCAATGGCTGAATGGGACTTGAAAGAGGAGAACCATGTGTGCATAACAACAGACAACGCCTCAAACGTCAAGCTGGCAGCTGAAATCAATGGCTGGGTAAGGCTGCAGTGCTTTGGGCACAGACTCCACTTGGCCATAGGTGAGAAATTTTTTTTTCTCCTGACTGTGTGACATGTGTGATGTTATTTATTAAATGATACATTAGAAAGCATCAAACAGCACTACTGTAGCAAAAGTAAGGGTAGGCCTCCCTATATGTTCAAATATTACTATGGTAAAAGTAAAAGTCACCTTAATATTTTACTTAAATGTTAAAAGTTTTACTGAAGTACAGTTGGAAAATAGACTAATTACATAACTGAAAATAATGTGTTGTAATTTTCCTCTGAATCGCTCAATAACCTATGACATGTCATTCATTGATTTTATTAAGAGAGATAACATATTTCATGTGACCCACACTATCATCACACTCTGTTTTACAGCATGATTTGTTGATTAAAGTAATATTAATCAAAAGTAAATGGTGTGATAACCATTCATGTATTTTTTTTGTCATCCTAGAGAATGCAATGAAAGACAGCAGAATTGATCGTGCAATGGGGGTCTGTAAGAAAGTGGTCAGCACCTTCTCCTACAGCTGGAGAAAGAAGAAGGAGCTAACAAAAGCCCAAAGGGAACTGAAGCTACCTGAGCACTCCTTGAAGACGGAGTGTCCCACCAGATGGGTTCCCGACAAGCGATGATCAACAGGGTCCTTGAGCAGCAGAAAGCCATCGTCCAGGTCCTCTCCAGTGACCGTAAGACCAGAAATCTGACCCCCAGATGGCAGGACATTGAGGTACTAGAGGCTATCAACAACTCACTAAGCCCTCTAGTTGAGTTCACAGATGCGCTCTCTGGGGAGCAATATGTGAGTATATCGCTTGTGAAGCCAACTCTCCACCTCTTCCACACATCCATACTAGCAGTAGAGGAGAATGACACAGACCTCTCAAAGAGCATCACGCAGAAGATCATGGGTTACCTCAAAGAGAAATATGATGACTCAAAAACACAAGAGCTCCTCGAC
>CAEMYA010000810.1:137994-170412 GCA_903131615.1 Diplodus sargus | reverse complement strand
TTTATATATCTATGGTGCCATCCATGTGAGGCCCATATATGATATATACCATTCCTTTCCTACAGGAGGGAGCACCTTTTAACCTGAAGAATTAGAATTTAGCTGCTATATCAGAGGAATACAGAAAATACATATTAGAGATGATTCCAACAAAAAGGATAAAATAAACAATTGAACTACACAGAGCAGACAAAAAGTGGTGGACATAACAAAAGACACTAAACCTCTGAGATTTAGGATGTTGATGATACATTATGCTTGAAATAGAGAAGGAGTTAGAACTATGTGTTGAGTAAATTTACTTATTTGCTTTCCACAATGGTTTTTTGATAGACTTCTAAAGTAAACTGTAAATTTCTAATAAGCCTAAAGGCAAAAAGTTATGGGGTTTTTTTCCGCCTGTGCTGCGCTAATTATGAGGGGCCGGTCTAAGCCAAAAATGCCAGGGCCGATTTTTTGTCCCAGTCCACCCCTGGCCCTGAGTGAGTGACACAGCGCCACTTCCAGCACAGTAGGTGAACGAGATTCACGTCCTCAGCGACGCAAATCATGAGTGAATCAGTCGTTCGCGAACGATCTGCTGAGAACGTGAATCACGTTCGCGAACGACCTGCTGAGGACGTGAATCACGTTTGCGAACGTGATTCACGTCCTGCTGAGAATCACATTCGGCAGTTCCACTCCCGGCCGGCATGCTCGCTGCTGAGCTCAACTGAACTGAGAAAGGAACGAATCAGTTCCTGAAGTGATTCCGTTCACTTCATTCACTCAAAAGATTTGTTCTTTCGAACGACACGTTCGCGACCGACACAACACTAGTGCTGCCCCTGGTTGCCTGCTTGATGAAGGGGCCGCAGCAGCATGGCTAGCTGCTTCCATGCTGCTATATTCACACTTAAGTCATTATGAAAAGTCACTCAGAGTCATAATGTAACGTTAGCGGACATGACGAGTAGACTGCAGCTGTGCACCTCCGGAGAGGGCAGAGCTGCGATCTGCCGAACCGGTGTCGGGGCTGAGTGCTTGGATCAGAGATGACACAGAACTCCAGATAGTGAAACTCGCCAAAAAGCAACCGAGGCTTTATTTGTGATTGAATATGAGTCAAACCTTCGTGTAAATGCATAATTACAACGAAAGAGGCACTTTTAAGGTTTACCATAGTTTCATTTTCGGGCAAGCTAATTTTCAATGGGGTGCAGGGGCACTCTTATGATTGCATCAAAATAGCTATTTTTAAAACACTAAGAAGGCTCGACACAACATAAAACATTGCTCGTAGTATCACCAGGGTCTCTACATATGAACTCGAGCATTGAGAACATTATTTGACACAGAGTTTACAAAAAAGAAGGTTTTTGATCCAGCTCCTAAAATACCTTCTTTTTAGTAAACTCTGTGTACACAAACAATGATCTCAGTGCTCGTGTTAATACTAATAATGTTCCCCTTTTTTGAAGAAGATTCCACAGATTGTGAAGGTTGGACAGACAGGCCGAATGAAGCCAGTCTCATCTTGGGAGGAAGCTGAAAGTTGAATTAACTGAAAACCACAGAGACCTGGGACCACCACACCAGTCAGCTGCATCTGGCAAGCTACTTTTTTTATTTATTTGTTATTTTCACATTACTTTCATATCCTTACAATAAGTTTGAACTTTTACCAGGCAGTTCCTGCTCCAACACACCTGATTCAAATGAATGCCTCCTCGTCAGGCTTCTGCAGAGCTTGATGATTGGCCGATAATTTCAATCAGGTGTGTTGGAGCAGGAAACATCTAATACATGCAAGATAGTGTTCCCCAAGGAACAGGGTTGAAAAACACTGCTCTAAATTTAATAAAAACAAATTGCTTGGACAGGACCAAGGGTGAAAGCTAACCAAATTTTGCTTAAAGGCCCAGTCTCATGCCAGATTACCTCAGCTGTAAACCCAAGCCAATAGTCCTGATGTTGTGAGTTCAAGCCTCAAGTGGTCCAAAATGAACACTGTTGTCAACTGTCTTGTCGTCCTATTCTCCTGTTTGTTGCTCAGAATTGCCTAAAATTGCTAAAAATAGCCCGGACCCGACCCATTGCTGCGCAGCAGCTATAATTAGGGTCTGAGCAGGTCATCGACCTGTGAGGTCCCTATTGTAATTGGAAAAATTATTAGGGCCCGAGCAGGTCATCGACCTGTGAGGTCCCTATTGTAATTGGAAAAATTATTAGGGCCCGAGGGTCATCGACCACAGTCTTTAAATTAACTCAGTAATTTTCTTCATGCCTTGAAGAACAAAAGTTATGGAAATCATTCAGCTGCGCCAAACTTTAGTGGGCGGTGCGGTGGAAACCATTTTTTTCCCTCGCCGTCAAGCATCGAGGCTTTATAACTTCAACATACAATTTCCTATCCACACCAAACTGCTAGTAACTGTAGTAGCTGTCTCCCCGAACAAATCTCCGCATCAATACTTAGTCTGCCATTTTGCTTTGGGCCGCATTTTGAAATATTGCCAATCTTCGTACTTAAATTATCTCCTCCTACAGATGTAACACCACCGACTTCAAAGTCACTCAGTAGCATCCTCTGACCTTGAAGATGAAAAGTGATGGAAATCTTTATCCTACGTCATACCTGCTGGCAGTTGCAGAGCCCGCCATAACAGTCCTTCGTCATGAAGCATCAAGTCCTGATAACTCCTTCATACTATTTCCTAGCTCGGCCAAATCTAGAGGGAATCTAGAGGGAGTCGCCATGAATAGATCTGTGCATCAATAATGTGTCATATCCATAGCGCCACCCACTTTACACCCACTGGAAACATGAAGTAAGTTTTATCTCAGTCAATTTTGGCGCCCTACATGCATGTACATGAATGAAAGTTGGCATGCATGTGTGTTATGACAAGGCGCACAAATGACTCATTTAACCCACACTCAGTCCAACAGGAAGTGGTCAATTTTGATTAGAAGCACATGAATTTATGGTGTACGTGATGCAAGTCGCCACTAGATGGCATTGTTTTCTCTCAAGGCACATGTATCCTATCTGAATAACCTCTGAATAGTTCCATTCCATTGCAGGAAGTCAGGCTCATATTTGTCAGATTTTATTGAAACTGCAAAATTTGGCTGCACGCTACTTTATGGAATAAAAACTAGCAAACAAAGCAGAACTTAGATCAAAAGCTTGACACTGATAGACAGCCATAAATACATTTTTGAAAGAAGGCAAGTGAAGCATTATTCTACACTCATTTATGTGCAGTGATGACAATCATAGTCAGATGTACATGGCATTTGCAGGTAGTTTTGTGTAAATTGCACATTACAACAGGGCGTATGTGAAGGGTAATGGCTTGAGCCACATAATGATAAGGCAGTAGTAGCAAGCCACAGCACACAATTTTCAAATTTGCTAATTTGCTAAGAATGCCATTTGCGTGTTGTGTCTGCCCTGTCAATGTTGCACTAAATAAGATGTGTGTAGTTGTGATTCTGCCCAACTTTTCCGTGATGAACGAAGTGGCTTCCCCTGCGATATGAAACGACTGAGTGAGTTCTTTGGTTAAACACAGCTACTGCAGGACGCTCGTCAAACCTGGTCACTTGACCGCTGTCCCTTTCCAAAAGGAAGAATCACATCTGGCTGCACTCCACTACCTGTCTAAATCTGTGGCATTCCACTTACATCCTCCCCTCTGATGTGCTGCCTTCCTGCCTTCACAGTGACAACAGAAGGCAGTGTCTTAGCTGCACCTGTAGTCGAGTGGTTAGAGTGCATGCCACATACGCAGCGGACCCGGGTTCGAATTTAGGGCTGAGGAAGTTTACTGCAAGCCACAACCCCCCCCCCTTCTCTGTCCCACTTCCAATCTATTCCCTGCAAAAACACAGGTGTCCATGCCTGAATTCCAGACAAAGGCAAAGAGAAGGCTGTAACACTTCACACAACATAACAGTGTTGTTCAATGCAAATTGAAGTAATTTATATCTCCACAACGGTTCATCGGATTACACACACAGTTTTTTTTTCAAAACTGTGCAAAATTTCCCATAAGGAATGAATGGGACGAGGTCAAAAAAGTCGCAAATCTGCAACGTTTTTCAAACATCTCCTGCTCTGGCATACGTTCACCTAGAAATACCATTCAAACTTTAAAATGTAGGCACAAATCTTGTCTATTTGAGTTGTATTTGAACTTTTTTCCTACGATGTATAGTTTTTTAACTCTGACCCCTTAATGACGGTGAGTGATTTTCAGCAGAGTGAGAGAGCCAACTGACAGAGTGAGAGAAACTCACAAATTTCCTCAGCTATTTTCTGTTTACATCATGCTCCTGGCCACAAATGTCACTCAAAAACACTTATATTTTCCAGAGTTGTAGCCACACGTGTCTTCTTTCTCTCAATGTGTCTACTTTATCGGTAGGATTTACGTTTTTTGAATTAACTGTCCCTAACCGACAAGAGTAGCTCTCAACCATCCCATTCACTTCAATGTAAATAGGGGAGAGGATTTTCCAAACTGCACCTTTTTTAAACTCGCTCGTATTTCCACATTTCTGAAGCTAGGACCACAAAACTTCATGAGTGTCTTCCTTAAAGCCTTTCTGGCTCGATCGTCAAAAAAAATTGCCGATTTCATGTATGATTTTGACTAAATAGCACTAGTTTGACGTCCTAGATTTGAGGCAGAAATCAGTCTCAAATCAGCCTGGGACGGCCGTTGCTGCGGGTCCTCACCAACCGTCACCTAGCAACCGAGATCAGCTGGGCCAGCAGAGAGAGTGACACACTCACATGCACACAAACACATGCAGACACACACACACACACACACACACACACAGACAGACAGAGAACATTCATGTTTTCGCGACGTAAGTCGTAACCTTCATTACTTTCCCATCAGGATTGAATGGGACGAGGTCAAAAAAGTCGCAGACACATGAATACACACACACACACACACACACACAAATACACACACACACAGAGATTATTAATCAGTTTTCTAGAACGTTCATGTTTTCGCCACGCAAGTCGCGAAAACCTGCTCTCTCTCTGTCTGTCTCTGTCTCTCTCTCTCTATCACACACAGACAGACACACACAGAGTCACACACAGAATATTCATTCTTTTCTATTCAAACTTTCCCATGAGGATTGAATGGGACGAGGTCAAAAAAGTCGTAGACACATGAATACACACACACACACACACACACAAACACACACACACAGATTATTAATCAGTTTCCTAGAACATTCATGTTTTCGCAACGTGAGTCGCGAAAACCTTCATAAACTTTCCCATGAGGATTGAATGGGACGATGTCAAAAAATCTCAGACACACAGAGTCATAGAGACAGAGAGACACACACACACACAAACACACACACTCACATGCAACAAGGCACACAAAGTGAATAAGACCAGGTGAAAAGATCGAAATGAAGAGTTCAAACATCAACATCTCTGGCATACTTTGACCGAGACACACCGTTCGAACTTTAAAATGTAGATAAAAGTCCAAATTATCTATGTGGGATTCAACTTTTGCTTTAGCTTTCGTAGTTTTTGTTCGTCACGGGGCAAAGCGCACAGCCCATTCTCGCGATTCCCCCGGCGGGGAATTGTCTAGTTGCTACATGTTGTCACTCCTCGCACTCAACACTTTGAAACTAGCAGAAGTTACAGGAGACAGCGCAGAGAAGGGGTGGGGCCGCTGTCGTACTATCCTGATTTGTTCAGTCCACTGTCTATATTGAAGGTGGACCAATGGGCCGCCCCCTCTAAATTGTGCACTTAGAAAAAAAGAGGAGGGCTGAGAGATTTCATTGGATTAGCCCAACGTCCTTCTAGAAAATAAACCAATGAGCCATCGCGGTCGATAAAAATGATTTATAATAAACTTTTTTTTATTAAATTATGACAGCCCGGCCCAAAAATGTGTGTCGGCCCACCGAGCATTGCCCGGTACGCCAGATGGCCAGTCTATGCCTGCTCAGGGCAGAGGAGTAGGAGAGGAGAGATTCACCTTCAGTAATCATGCTGCTAAAACTAGCGCTGTGTTGCTAGCATCAGTGTAGCATCATGTTAAGTGCTTTTACACAGTAAAACAGTAAAAGTCACTCACGTTCGCGAACGTGATTCACGTTCTCAGCAGGTCGTTCGCGAACGACTGATTCACTCATGATTCGCGTCGCTGAGGCCGTGAATCTCGTTCACCTACTGTGCTGGAAGTGGCGCTGTGTCACTCACTCACTCAGGGCAGAGGAGTGGGAGAGGAGAGATTCACCTTCAGTAACCGTACTGCTAAAATTAGCGCTGTGTTGCTAACATCAGTGTAGCATCATGTTAAGTGATTTTACTGCGCAGAGGACACTTTCACCGTGTAATAATGTTAGTGCATGTATACCACTCAAAGCAGCGCTGCGTCTCCCGCGAATGACTGTGTACTATAGTCCGTGAACGCACCGTCCCTCAGTAAGTGAACGTGAACCTCAGGGAATCACGAACTGAATGACGGATCGTTTGGCTGTTTATCAGTTCAGGGAGTTGGAGAGCACTGAACGATTCGGTGAACGAATCTTTTGAACGAATCATTTTAATGAACTGATTCTAGAGATTCAGTACAGTAAAAAGAACTGCCGTTCCCATCACCAGCACTGCCCATCACTAGGCAGCACTTGGTTTGATCTTCTTCTTCTGTTTAGTAAAACAGCGTCTATCAATGTTGCATTAGCGCCATCTACTGGAAGACACACAGAGTTATGAATTGTATGACACAAGACGGCGCGACAAAACAGTCCCAAAAAGATCCACAGCAAAAGATGGAGATTCACAAATATATTTCCACTGAAAAATACTAAATTGATATGCAAATGATGATATACAAGTCAGATGGCACAGATACAGATTCAAATTTACAGATACAAATCCGTTTGTCTGAGATACGGATTAGATTTACAGATACAAATCACTCTGCATTTATTTATGAATTGTGTTTTACGAGACACGAGTCAAGTGACATTTTACGAGTCACCTGCGCCCTGCATTTGTGGATTTTGTGTGAAAACAGCACGGTAGAAGAGTCCCAAAAGTATCTACACAAATAGGTGGAAATTTACAAATATATTTCCACTGATAAATACTAAGTTGATGAACAAATGATGATATACAAGTTGCAAATTACTCTGGCACAAATACGGATCCAGCTTTACGGCTACAAATCCCTCTGCATTTACTTGTGAATAATATTGAGACTGTTCTAGCTCCATAATCTATGCAGTAACTGTAACCTTGTGCAAACAAACCAAAAATGTAAGATCTTGCTTTAAATAAATGCACACATTTTCACAAACATTTTCATCCTCAGTGCTTTCAATTCTGCTGTTGGTACTAAATATTACACATAGCACAACAAATATTAAGAGTGTTTTATTACATCCCAATATTATGACAGCTGACATTAATGTTTTCAATATGACACGATTAAGAACTGTTAAACAAATATATAAAAAAATCAAACACAGAATTCAAAAATACTGTCAAGAGTTAATTATCCACATCAGTACTCCATTAGCTCAGCATGTCAAGCTTTTGTATGTAGTTTTGGCAAAGTAGCACTACATCAAAATAGAAAGACTGACTACACTGTTGCCTAGAAATACGACTTACTGATTTACTCAAAAACTTTTCCTGCAAGGTGCACCCTGTAAAATAATGTCAGTAGTCGTAATGCTTGGCGTGGAGATCAACTGATTTCACTTCTTGAAGGCTCATTAGCATTTTTTAGACTGGAGTTAACAGCAGCTTCAAAAAAGGATTCAGTTTCCCTCAGGGAGCACTAAAGCAGTTCACTGTAGCACAGCACAGAATAACAATGTTCCGAGGCAATTCATTGAGTCATCGTGACTGGTGAAGGCACAGTAACAGCTGCTTAAGAAAAATACTTTAAAATGAAGCAAATTAATGACATCTATGTGAATCAAATCCAACTGCAGAACCTGAATAAGTCTGAGTGCAATCCACAAAATGCATTTAATAATGGTGCTGCATTAAGAACATATGAATGAGATGTTATTAATGACAACTTAAGCTTGGCAACAAATCCTTATGCAGAGCAACAAGACAGAAAAAGTAACAGACTTGTCAGAACAGTACAGTAGTCATGAGGAGGCAGGCTCTTCTTTCTGGCACAGAGGGTACAGGAGCAAAAAAGAGCTGTAATGATTTATCTCCATAGGTGTGATTGGCAAAGGACAAAAGAGCAGCAAAATATACGGCTCCACTATGTCTCTCTTTACATTTATTTTGTCCTGTTGTTGGCTTCAGCTAAGAAAGAAATAGTTCGCCCCACTCGTCCAGTTTACTAATACAATCTGCTGCTGGTTTGGAGTCACTGGGCCACATGACATGGAAGATATTGAGAAAAAAATGCTGAAAATCCAGCAGCAGAATGCATATCGAGGAAACACTGACACATCAGATAACCTTCCGCAACGATTGCAGGCTCTTTGGTGGAGCTCTGCTTTAAATGAAGTTCCATTGTGACAAATGAATGGACTACTTGCGGAGTGACTCAAGCAGCCCATGAAGACATGAATGAGAGACAAAAAAAACGTTGACAGCAGTGGCCGGTCATTATGTTTACCAATACTTGACCTGTGCCTTGCGAATCACACCCCTGATCTCACAAGCCAATACAGATAAGTGTGAAATCTATCCACCATTAAATACTGAAATTAAAGTACCACTGACTAAATCTAAAAACATCTACACCTGTATGTATGCACTCAGGCTTTTGTCTTTACGCTCTGCATGCGTTCAGTGTCATGACTCTACTACTGCAGAAATGTACAAAACAGATCCTTTGCTGCAGTCTACTCATGTCTATGAGGAATGTGAAAACATTATGACAGCAAAAAAAACCCATCACTATTGCTGCAAAAAAGGCAGGAGTACTGGTAGAAATGTACTTATTGTGTAAATACGTGAAATGAAATACGAATTTTCATGGGTGTAGGAAGCATTTCAAATGTGGGTGGGGCCATCTAATGAGGTTCTGGGAGTTCTTCCATAGAAATGTCATAGAGGTCATGTGTTTTGGTTCCTTTTAACAGGTGGATTCACACTTTTATCTGGACAAATAAAATGGTAAATCTTTTCATCCAGATGCATACTGAAGGTATTAAAAAGCTGGCGCTAGCAACGTTAGATAGTTAAAAAATTAGCATCCACTTGAGGGAGCAGATGACTGGAACAACCGCAGTATTGTGGGATGAATGTCATGGGATTGGGGGATGGAATGCCACATTTAGAGGCTGAATATTATAACACCTTATTTGGCCCTGCATCATCTAGGAGACCATTTTAAATCGTCTTATCTAAACACAGTTGAATCAGCGCTCCTCTGATGCACAGACAGACTGAGGCTGCACACTGCTGTGTACATGTCTGACAGCACCTGGGGGACAAGAGTAGACTGAGAAACAAATGCAGAGTCAGGCAGTAACATGGCACATAGGTGTCTTGGCAGCAGACCTCTTCTTTCACTGCTGCAGTGCATCTTGGGAAGTGGAGTCCGGAGTTGCTTGTGCAGTTCCTGTGGTGGAGTCTTGAGCGAGCAGCTGCTCTGGTGGATGCAGGAACACCAGAATAACTGTGATGTTATCACTAGAACCAGCTGCCTTAGCATGACCTACCAGCTGTGCAGCGACACTTAGTCCAACAGACTGCTCAGACTGTTCTTGCAGAGTGTCCCCCGCACCCCCTGCATCACCAGACTGTTGGAGTGCATCAAGGACTAAATGTGGGACCTCTGAAGGTTTGACTGCATCAAAGAAGCCATCGCACGCCAGAAGTATATAGTCCTCATCCCCAGACAGCTGGGTTACCGAGCAGTCAGCTTCTCCAGACACATAGGGCTTCTGGTCAAAGTCACCTGGGGGAGTTAGGCAGAATGTGGTCAGCAAAGGCAGCTAAACACAGTAGTAACTCCTGACCTGTGGAACACTGTATATTATATGTATCATATTCCATAGACACAGACAATAAAACTGTAGTGAAACCCTGGTATGATGTCGATATAACTGTCTACAGGTATATACAGCACTGTATTTTTACCAAAAACTGTGTGCGAACTGCAGTAAAAGATAGGCGTGACTACAAATCTATCTGCTGTGCTGTTGCAGCTCACACGAGCCGCTCACACACATGAGCCGCACTACTACAGACAGTGTCCCTGCAATTAACTCTTTGACCATGCATATGCACTACTCACACAGGCAGTGTGTTCATCATTTTGTCACAGCAGCAGTGGGTCCGCAAAAAAAAAGAAAAGGAAAAACACTCTGTACATAACATAAATAGAAAGCAAGATATATACAATACACATTGCAGGGAACCTTCCTTGGAGGTTCCCAGCCTCCAAGGAAATCTCACTTCCACAGCGGCTCCTCTCACAGTGCGGATAGTGCTCGTCCACTGAGACCTCCATCTAACAGGTATTTCAGCCAAACCATGATGCTGTCGTAACTTTAACGAAGGGGTTTTTGTGTGTAAACCTAAGCACAGCGTTGTGACGAGAGAGAAACAAACTTTTTAATCATACCAATCGCAAAGAGCCAAGGGACAGCGTGAGATGCAAAGTGTGTGTATAGCTACTAGCTTGGTTTTACACACAGACAATCAGACACACTCACACTACCAAGCCACTATGCCTACCACGCCATGTGAGGACTGCACAGTTCTTAACAAAGCAAATAAAAAGATTGCTGACCTGAAAGAGGACATCCGTCCGGCTCTCTGATGAACTGAAAAAGGACTCACTCCTGTCTAGTTTCATGGAAGTGGCATCTGAGCAGTCCAAACAGATCACTTCCCTCAGCGCAGGACATCCGTTAAATGGGACCCTGCCGCCAACCTTCGACTTTCTTCCTGCTCAACTCCAACCATCGGGAGTCATGGGCCAAGGTGGTGGTCTGTGGTAGGAACAGTCGGACAGCCCGGTCAGCTTCGCCACCTCACCTGGACCTCTCCAACCGCTACACGATACTGTCCGATGACACCACGGCCCACCTAGGTGACCCGGCTGTCGCTCAGGCTTCTCTGACTGGCACTGTCCTGGACCCATCACCGAGCACGACACCGGCTGACAATGTCTTCATCTCTGTGGGAAAACAATATTCAGGCGGGTGGCCCCTCTACCGTGAGGCTGGATCGACGGCCGTTGACCAAAGCTACATCGTCTTTTTGATGTATGATGTTAAGGGACGCCGTACTCAAACGGTCTGGATGTGATGTCTTCCTCGCACTGAGCCAAGAGGGGATCCTCCTTCTGGGCTCAAGGCCCTCGGGCCCCCGTCACATCACCCACCTGCCCAGGCTGACCACCTCCAGCTGGTGACCACCGGCGTACAAGCAGGTCACGCACTCCCAGACTACGGGAGTCCACAGCCGTCACCTCCCTGTCCTCGTCCCCTCTTCTCCGCTACCACACTGATAACCAGGGACTCCATCACCAGGAATATTCGTTTCTTCAATGCTGTCACTCACTGTTTCCCTGGAGCCACCATACCAGATATCCTGGACAAGCTCCCGGGGCTGTTGCTTTCACTCCCCTCCTCTAACAGCCGGGTGATAGTTCACGTCAACAAACCATGTCCCACCTGATGCCACTAGCTCCCCCTTGTGGAAAGAACAAAAGGTAGCCTTTCCTGTTCCTGTCCACATCACGGACAGAGTTAGAGTGAAACACCACCAAAGTAAACAAACTCATGAATACTCTACGCATTCTGCATCTTCTTCTAGATCTCACAATTTGGTTACAGTTCACTGTGGTATTCACACTACAGTTAAACCCATTATCCCAGCTGCCTGTGCCCTTCTGAATGCACAGTCTATATCTAATAAATCCTTCATTCTCTCTCTCTTACTGACACCCGGCTAAAGCCTGGGGAGTGCTCCCTGCTACTTGAGCTCTGCCCACCCACTTACACATTTTTGAAATCACCAAGACTAAAGGCAGGATCACAGCGGCCCAACCGTTGGATGTCTGAAGCGTTTGGAGAGACTCGGACGAGGTCGGGAACAAATATGTTTGGTGTGTTCAGCTGCGTCGGAAGCTTTTGGAGCCGCGCGGACGTTGTCGGCTCCGATTCAGCATGCAAAGTCTGAGGAGGAGGGCTGTTGAACGTCTGAGCCACTGGATTCTCTGATTGGCGGAATCAGCGCGGTGTGTGGGGGGGCGGAATACTGTGTGCGCATTGGTTTTCAACGCACTCCGTCCCGTCATTTTTTGTTTTCATGTTTTGGAGTACTGGCATGAGACTAGCTGTTATTATGTCCGTTCAGGACTAATTAATCTGTGTTCGTTTGGTAATGCATGTTTAGTATTCAGCTGTTTTTGTCTGAAATAGTTATGTTTCGTTTTGATCGAAAGTAAAGAGAGTTGCGTGCATAAACCTCTAGTCCAGCGTCTTTAACACTACCACCCACTTATTGCATCTCGCGCAAGCGCAGAATGTACATTCTACTGTGGAGCTGGCAGCACGTTGAAGCAGTTCGTTCAATGCAACGCTTGTGCCGAACGGGTCAGACAAGAGGGAACGGAGTGGTCGGAGAGTGGTCAGATAAGGCAGTTGGACGTCTGGGCGGTGTGTGGGTGCCTTAACAGGCCGTGGTGGGGGTATTGCAGCTGTCTTTAAAAAACATTTTTCTTGTACTCCACTCAGTAGGGGTGGGAATCGAGAACCGGTTCCGACTCAGAACCGGTTCCAACTGACCAATTCCATCAGAATTGTTTGCCTCCAACATTATCGAGTCTTCTTATCGATTCTCTCATTTCCCTGCCTTTCCGGTTTTCCTGAAATTTTGCGTCACGGTACATTTGCGTCACACTCTCTGAGACGACTCAGACCTTCATCTGCGAAACAGCACAATGGAGAGGAGGAAGCGGTCCAAAGCCTGGCTGCATTTCACCAAGCGAAACGAGAATGCTGCTGTGTGTAATAAGTGTAATGCAGTAATATCGTGCAATGGTGCAAATACTAGCAACATGCTGAAGCATTTGTCAACCCAGAATGTCATGTGTTCGACCGCCTGTGTACGAGTGCTAACGTTGCTGCTAGCCAAACATCCGCCACTGGGACCTCCTTTATACAAAGCAGGGAAAGATCTTGGGTAAAGTCCTGAGAACCAAGGCAGTGTATGAAGCCCAGACAGGGGCAGTTGTGGCTGAGGATATTGAAGAAATACTTCAGGAATTTGGCATTAGTGAGAAGGTTGTGGCAGCGCAGCGACCGTGGATAAAACAGGAAATATGAACGTGGCAATGAAGAAGCTGCAGTTTGTCAAGATTGGCTGCTTCGCACACACATTAAACATTGCAGCCCAGAAGATCCACCAGTGCAACGCTGTCAACATTTGGGCAGCAAGGGCACGTGCTGTGGTGAAGTTGATGAGGAAGTCTTCCATGGCCAAAACCGTCTTCAGAGAAAAGCAGCAACTCCTAAGTAAGTATCTATGCATAACTTTCACTAGATTCTAATAAGCGCTTAACATATGGTGATCTACAACAAACTAAGTAATGATGGTTTATGATTAAATGTTCATTGTTATGTGTGATATGCTTATGCAGATGTGCGTCTGAATTTGTTTTTCAGTCTTGCCCCAGCACTCACTGATCATTGATGTGGAATTATCTCTATCTGATGATTGAGAGATTCCTTGAGCAGTTCGCTGCCATTCGGGCTGCAGTGATGGACCCAAGGATAAAGAGGCAGTTTGAGAAGAAAAAGTAAGGGATATATTCTGTAACTAACTTAAAATTGTCTTATTTTAAAACTCTGGATTATAAGACTGCAAGAGGACGTGTGTTTATTGCTAATTATTTGCCATTTTAGACTGATGGAGAAATTGCAGTCCGACAACTTCAAGAAGGCAGAGGAGTTTGTCCAGCTGATGCGTGTGCTTTACACATCGACACGCTGTGTCTCAAGTGAAAAAAGTCCAACCAGTGGTCAAATTCTACCCATCTTAAAGAAGTTGGAGCGCCACTATTGCATTAAGGCAGGGGACTCTGCTTTTGCAAGAAACATAAAAGAGAAGATATGGACTGATCTCTCTGCTCGTTACCAGGTACCACAACTTACTGTATATTAATTTGTAGTTTATGAACGTCAGATTTCAGACTAGCAAAAGTGTCCCCAGGTTTTTGAACATGAATGTTTCTTGCTTTCTGAAATTAAGGATGAAGAGATCCAGACCTTCCTGGGGGAGGCGACAGTGATGGACCCGAGGTTCAAGCTGAAAATGGACAACGCTGATGCCATCTGGGACAGGCTGAGGACCTCAGCAGTAGCAGAGATGCTCACAGGAGCAGACGAGGTATTTGAATCACAGTCCGTGGTACAGTTCCATTGTGATGCCTATATACTCTGGTCCCATGAATGTGACTCACATAGTGTGTTTATACTTAAGTTACCAGTGCCAGAGGACACACAGAGCCAGATGCAGTTTGAGGATGTGGAGGAAGATGATGACGACGAGCTATGTAAGCACAGTTCATTATAATGATGACCATAATAATAATAATCCATTCAGACCATGCACCCATTGATTTAGTTTTTACTCTGGATCCGTCTCTTGGCTCCCTGAATATGCATGATTTTGTCTCTGACCACAAATGTATTACTTTTGTTACACACTTTATTACTGCTTCACCATCCCAGAAACGTATAATCCACTCTCGCATCTTTAATAATCAGTCAGCAGCTACATTCTGTAACCATTTTTCTGGTCTGGCTAATTCTCCCCCTCACTTTCTCAATATTAATGAACAAATTAGCTGGTTTAATAAATTGTGTCCAGCCCTTGATTTTTCCGCTCCATATACACCCAGGGCTGTCCCAGTTATTAATAAAACTCCCTGGATCAACAACAATATTACACAACAAAGAAGGGAATATAGGAAGGCCAAGCGAAGTTGGAAAAAGCACAAACTTGAAGTACACCGCCTCTACATGAAGGAACTGCTGATCAACTTGAACCAGACTATTAAAGATGCACAAGCTGCCTACTTTTCCAATCTGATTGTTAGCAATAAGCATAACCCAAGGTATTTGTTTACTACTATCAACCAGCTTGTAACTCCATCTCCTCCTGCTATTCATGCCTTCTCTCCTGCTGACTGAGAAATTCATGTCTTTTTTCATTGGCAAGATTGATAGTATAAGGTCTTACTTTACTCTTAGTGTTCTTCCCCCTACAACGTTCAGTCGTCCTATTCTACTGTCTGATTTTGCTCCTATCTCTCTACAAATCCTTTCAAAAACTGTCGATAATATGCGTCCCTCCTCCAGTCCCTGTGACATAATGCCTACAACATTTTTAAAAACCATACTCCCCCCGTCTTAGGTCCTAGTCTGCTTTCTTTCATCAATTCCTCACTCACATCAGGGGTCGTACCTGACCTCTTGCCAGTATTCAGCCACTTCTTAAAAACCCTCTCTCAACCCAGACCAGTTAGAAAACTACAGACCCATCTCCAAACTTCCCTTTGTGTCTAAAATCCTTGAAAAGATTGTCGCGGACCAGCTCCTGAAGCTGGTAGAAGGTCATAGCATCTGTGACAAATTCCAATCTGGTTTTCGCCAAAAACACAGCACCGAGACAGCATTACTGAGAGTGCCTAATGACATTCTTATGCATGCTGACAAAGGTGAAAGCTCCATCCTTATTCTTCTTGATCTGTCTGCAGCCTTTAACACTATCAATCACGCCATTTTACTGGACAGACTACAGAACTGGGTTGGCATTTCTGGTACAGCCTTAAATTGGTTTCATTCCTATTTGACTAATAGAGTTTTTAATGTCTGCATTAATAATCATGTTTCCTCTTCTGCTCCAGTGCTGTGTGGTGTCCCTCAGGGGTCGGTTCTTGTTCCAGTTCTGTTCTCCCTGTACATGCTTCCTCTGGGTCATTTGTTCAGCCGCTTCCATGACATGTCATATCACTGTTATGCAGATGATACACAGATCTACTTTTCTGCGAAACCCAATAAACTGAATCAACTTCCCTCTCTCCATGAGTGCTTAGCTGCCATCAAAGACGGGATGTCTCTCAATTTTCTTCAATTAAATCTGGATAAAACTGAAATCATTTTATTTGGCCCTGATAAATTTGTCACTGCAGTTGACCAGTTTGTTGGACCACTACGCCCTAACATCAAACCCTCTGCTAAGAATCTGGTTATCATCTTCAACCAGCATATGACATTTGACCTACATGTTACAAAACTTGTCCAGTCCTGTTTCCTGCAGCTAAATGTAGCAAAAATCAAAAGATTCCTGTCCTCCAGTGAAATTCAGAATCAATTATAAGATCTTACTGATAACATATAAAGCACTTCATGACCTTGTCCCCAGTTACAATTCAGATCTCCTTGTTCCTTATTCCACTCCTCGGTCACTCCGCTCCTCAAATTTCGGCCTTTTATCCGTTCCACGCTCTAACTGTAAAACTAAAGGTGACCGTGCCTTTGCTGTTTTAGCCCCAACATTGTGGAATAGTCTTCCCCATTCACTAAGACTATCTGAATTTGTGGACAGTTTTAAGCGGCTGCTCGAAACCCACCTCTACAGGCAAGCCTTTTCATAGATTTCCTTGTTTGTTTTCTCATCTGCTGTGCCTCTTTTATTTATCCCTCCCTTTTGTTTTATTTTCCCGTTTGTCCTTTGCTCCCTTTTTTTGCATTTTTGTGTGCTGCTATGTTTATCTATTTTTTATTTGGAAAGCACTTTGGATCTATGTATCAAAAAGGTGCTATATAAATAAAGTTTTACTTACTTACTTGCAGTGCAAACTATACTATAAACAATAATAATCTATACAACTATAAAAGAAATAAACAATTCCTTTGAATGTGCAATAACATTCATAGGAATTGTGCTCTCACCCCGTTATGCTGACTCAGCCCACGCCTATTTTGGACCATTTGATCAACAGGTGAATTATTTGGTTAGAATAAAGATCAATAGTCATCACAGGCAATTTTACTAATCTGCCTCCCATGAAGCTCACCTGGCTGAAATTAATGGCTGATCTTGTATTTTTTAGGGCTGCAGCTATCGAATAATTTTAGAATCAAATATTCTACCAATTATCCCATCGATTAATTGAGTAATCTAATAAAAACTAATTTTGCATTATTAAACAACAATAGCAAATAATGCATAACGAAAATGACGGGCCTGTTAAATAGTCAAAAACACTCAGGTATTTATTCCAACTGTTCCTAACACTAGGTGTAAAAGTGTGTGTTTGTTTATGTGTGCACCCGTGCGTGAGGGAGAGTGAGACAGACGAGATGAGTGTGTGTGTGGAAAGGTGGTTATTTGGTGTAGTCTATTACTCTCTTGCAATTTAAAACAAATTAGTTTCCACGTCTTAACATGATATCCAGTCATACCGACATCAGGCTACAGCTTCCACAAATACCATACACTCTAACTAGCAATGGTAGGCTACAGTGAATTAGCTAACATCAATGTTTACGTGAGCTTGTGTCAGCGACACTTGGTGAGCTGGTGCTAACTGGATGCTGTCGGTTCAGATGTTGAATCATTGTTGACGTGCTGTTGTGGTACGCCAGTACCACTATGTTACAGTGACCTTCCAGCTTTCCAGCAATGCATGTTCACCTCTTACCTTGTTAAGCTAATGAAGTTTGACTTCAGGGTTTCTCAGCAGTGTGGTGCAACAGCATTCACACTGTATTTTCGCAGGAAATAGTTTTCAAGTTAGTGAGAATGCTGAGTCTGCATTCACACTATTGTTGAATTTATTGTTCTTATGGAATGACACTCTCACGGCCAATTTCCACTGGATACAAGTCTGCTGCGTTACGTCTCCGCCACGCCAGCAGAGCTGATAGGTTTCACTTTAGTCTATGTGTTAATTTCCACCAGGTCAGCTCCGTCCCAGCTCCGGCAGCCCGGAGCACTCCGGATGAGATGCGCAGGACTTCCATTTCTGGCGGATGCCGGAGCACGACGCAGCAATTCAGCTGAATTTAGCAGCGAGCAGACAGGAAGTCAAGCGATGAAATAACAAACAACATCCGGTTACTTTTCAAAATAAAACACTCAGTGTTGACACCAGCACACAAATCTAAAAAAAGAGACAAACACAAGCTCTTCTGCTAATCCTTCGGTCGGGAACACTTCGTGTTGTTGTTTTAATAACACAGACCTATAACTGTGGTTGCGAGTGATCATGTGATTATCGTGGGAACTCCTGGGCCTCACAACGCCAGCTGTCCACTGTACTGCGCCGTGGCGGACTCAAAATGCAACCGGTGGGGATTGCCGGACGGCGGAGCAAAACCCGATTGGAGCCATAACGGAGCGGACACATATCCAGTGGAAATTCGTGGTCAGGATTCAGGGCTCCTGACAGTTCCCAGGCCTTTAATTAGTTTCTGATGTCGATTGCAAACTTCTTCAGTGGGTTGGTCTCAGTTTCAATGAGTTGCCAATAGTATTAGAATTCACATTGTCCTGCTGACGAGAAACATTGCTTTTCTCTAACTTTTGTGTTTTCTGTTCCCATAATCTGCACACTGTTTCCTCTTCCTCCTCCATCCATTACACTCAGACACAAACACTATAATGGGAAAACCTAAGGAGCTCAGCACTGAGCGGAAAGAGCACATTACTGATTTGAAGAAGATCAGTAAAGTCACTTGAAGCCATTTCAAAGCAGTGACAGGTCCCAGGATCAACTGGACAAACACCTTTTTTTTCAAATACTGTATATGTGCACACTTTCAGTAAGTTGCTGAAATCAAGAAAGACTTTGTTGGAAAAAAGACAACAACAAAACTAAACCCACAGTGGGTGGAGCAGCCTGAAATAAAGTGCCTTGTTGGTTGGTTTGGTGTTTGAATTGAACTCTTAAAAAGGGAGACAAAAAAGACGGGAGTTAAACTGTGAGGGAGGTTTCCATTATATTCCTTTAAAAGGAAAGCTATGTTTTTAGTAAGTCCTTCCTTATAGAGCTTAGATAGGGGAGTTTTTCTATTTCATTGGCTTTTAATACATTACATAACAACTGATAGCTACAATATGATAAAATGCACTTAATAATGTACAAAAATAATGTTAGCCTGTATCAAATAGACTAGGGGCCAAATGTATACAACTCTTGAGTATACACAGATTTCTATACATGAATACACGCAAACGGGAAACTATATAAAACCCTACACACACGTCTGTTCCCTCGTGTCTTTTCCTTATAATGTCTTAATCATCTTGAAATGTTACGCACGAGCACGAGCTGTCTGACTCTACCTACAGTTCACTATGACTGGCTCTAAACATGCTCCCACTTACATGCTTAGCATATAAAGAAGACCAGAATTTAGTTTAATGTTGAGGAGAAATGTTAGATGCAAAGAAGCAGTGAAGAACACAAAGTGTCATTTTGCCATCTGTGTACAGAACCTTTGTTGAACAGCAGTAATGCTTGATCAAACTGATTATTAATTGGGGGCATCACTTCTGGCTTTAGCAACAAAATAAAGCGAGTGAATCGGCAGAGAGTGACTGTTAAAAAGGCTGCCTGTTGCTTTAAGACTGTGGAGACTGAGTAGACAATCCGGTCAGCAGAGGGAGCTATTCTCCTCAGCAACAGAGACAGAACACATCAGCTCACCTACTGAATGGAGGCCATAGAGGTCATGGCTCAATTCCCTTGTGTTTTGTACAGTTATGTGTTAATTGACTTCAAGTTTTTTCCAGTGTGACTTGTGCGTCCATCAAACTGTGTTAAAGTGTGCAGTTAGACTGTGAGGCAGTAAGTTTGTGTCAGTTCTTTACTGTTTGGATTGATGATCCTTATTTGAAGATGCCAGAAGACTAATTAGGTAAATAAAGTGGATTCCACAGTTCAAGGTTCTGAAGATGCTTTATGAAAATTAGAAGTGTGCTGTAAGATAATGATATTTAACAGAGGTTTTAAGGAGACTGACCAGTAAGAACCATTGTGGAGTTAAAGTTATGTCGCAGTGACGTTGCAGATCACGCTCTAACTGTGATCTGCATCGTACATGTATGTGTACATGTTTTCTTATATTCTTGTATTTTTGAATGAGTTTCATAATCCACACAAATTGTCATCACTGGAAGTTAATTATATGTACCTTGAAGAGAATATAAAGACACTTTGATTGCAACAAGGCCTGATTATTGAGACAACTCTGTAAAATAAAATCCAGAGTTCTGACTGGACTCTCCACAGCGATTCACACACACTATCGCACCACTCCTTGATATAATCAGCACTTTCAGTGACAGAGCCACAGAATTCTTTAAGTGTTAAAAGTGGTCTGAGGCCAAAAGACACTCTGCAAACAGTGGAGTGTGTGAGCTACTGTAGGAGGAGAGGGGATGGTTTGCATAGTGTTAAAGATGTATCCCAGCACACACATCCTCACCGCCCATAGAATTTTATACATTTGGAAACCTGCGTGGAAACTGGTGTTCATGTGAACACACGGTTTATACATTTGGCGCCTGGTTGTCTCTGACATTGTGGTAAATAAAGGCCACTTGAGAGTTTAGTGTATATAGCCCACAAAGAAAAAGAACTGCCACACCAAACAAATGCATTTTGCACTGTTCTTGTTGCTTGTAATCAACTTACCTATAGCTCTGGATACAGCATAGGTTCCATTAACACGCCAGCATCCCATGAAGGTGATACAGCCACCAAGGTCCTCAATTCTCTGTTTCTCATCCTGGACAGTAGAGGACAAAAGAGAGACCTTACCATAGGATCACCTTTTCACCCTTTTTATCTCAAGACATGCAGTCATTTTTTGGAACCATCTTCACTGTTAGGTGAATTCTAACTCCACATGTGAGACTACAGTTGTCATTAGACCCGCAGTATAAAAGTGACAGAACAAATTGATCAACTATTTCATGAGGTGACGTTTGACCACCGGGTAGTGCTAAGGAAACAACATGAGGTTTGGTCCTGTCTAGGTACAATTAGATGTGTTATCATACAGCTCTGGCTGTTTGTAAACAGCCATGATTAGTGATTGTTAACCTCTCCTCCATTGCTGTTCATGAATTGCCAGACATCAGCAACGTTGACATCATGACGTCATGAGCTGTTTGGCAGAGAAGATTTGGCAAATTTTTCATGGGCACAACCCACATACTCAGCTCTGCTGCTCACCCCACAGATGCATGTTCCTTATAAATGTTGCAACACTTAAAAGGGAAATAAACAGGCTTTCCAACGGTATAAGATTTATTGTCAAGACGCAACAAAGAAATAATCTAACATCTAATCTACTTTTTGTACTATGTTTAGTTAAAGATCAAATCATTTCTTTTCTACTCACGCTGGTGACAAGTCTCTGGATGATCTTATGTGCGCTTGCATGTTTAACCTGTTTAAACTCACATAAAAGTGAAACTCGAAAAATTAGAATATTGTGCAAAAGTTCATTTATTAAGTAATTCAACTTAAAAAGTGAAAGTAATACATTATATATTGACTCATTACATGCAAAGTGAGATACTTCAAGCCTTTATTTATTAATTTAGATGATTATGGCTTACAGCTTGTAAAAACCCCAAGAACCCCTCAGAAAATGTGAATATTGTGAAAAGGTTCATTATTGTAGGCTCAAAGTGTCACACTCTAATCAGCTTATTAATCCAAAACGCCTGCAAAGGGTTCCTGAGCCTTTAAATGGTCTCTCAGTCTGGTTCAGTAGAATTCACAATCATGGGGAAGACTGCTGACCTGACAGTTGTGCAGAAAAACATCACTGACATCCTCCACAAGGAGGGAAAGACTCAAGAGGTAATTGCAAAAGAAGTTGTTCTGAAAATGTGCTGTATCAAAGCACATTAATAGAAAGTTAAGTAGAAGGGAAAAGTGTAGAGGTAAAAGTGTAGAAGAAAAAGGAGCACAAGCAGCAGGGATGGCCGCAGCCTGGAGAAGATTGTCAGGAAAAGGCCGTTCAAAAGTTTGGGGGAGCTTAACAAGGAGTGGACTGAGGCTGCAGTCAGCGCATCAAGACCCACCACATACAGACGGATCATGGACATGATCTTCAAATGTCGTACTCCGCTTGTCAAGCCGCTCCTGAACAATAAACAATGTCAGAAGGGTCTTACCTGGGCTAAAGAAATAAAGAACTGGTCTGTTGCTTAGTGGCCCAAAGTCCTCTTTTCTGATGAGAGCAAATTTTGCATCTCATTTGGAAACAAAGGTCCCAGAGTCTGCAGGAAGAATGGAGAGGCACACAATCCAAGATGCTTGAAGTCCAGTGTGAAGTTTTCACAGTCTGTGTTGATTTGGGGAGCCATGTCATCTGCTGGTGTTGGTCCACTGTGCTTTATTAAGTCCAGACTTAGGGCAGCCATCTACCAGGACATTCTAGAGCACTTCATGCTTCCTTCAGCAGACAAGCTTTATGGAGATGCTGACTTCATTTTCATTTTAGTTGGAAAACAGCTTTTAGGTGCATAACTGCCTTTTACTGGGTTGGGGGGTCTGCAGTGTTTCCCCCATATACATCTAGCAGCAGCACACCTCCGCTGCTAAAAATGTGAACACCTCTGCTGAACTTTTATTTTTTTCACGAGGGGAGAGGAGAGGAGAGGGGAGGAGGAAGAAAGAGAAGGAGAGGGGAAGACAGGAGTGCAGAGTGGAGAGAACTGCGTTTTATCTTAGCCCATATCATTTGGCGCTATGGATGCTTCATATAGCTACAGGTCATTCAACACACCTGCAGGTAAATGCATGTAAGTGGAAAAAAGGAGATGCATTCTTATAATTTTAGAAACTAAAGTTACATCATTTTGCACTGTCACACATTTGCTACTACTCCATTGTAGGGGAAACACCGCTCCTCTAGACCCCAGTAATGACTAAAAATTAGATCACCATCACATTTAGCTTTTTTGTGTGAGAATTATTTGCAATTATTACCATTCCCCCTAAAACCATATAAAAATAAACACTTCTGCCATTAGTTATGGTCAGACAACAAGCTATACAACTAGATTGTTTTGAACATTCCCCAGGCCTTACTACACGGAGGCTGATAGATTGATCTCCAACACAGACCATGGCTACATTTGTTGTTGGGGTAAATACTTCCCATCAGACATTTTGGAAAATACATATTTTCACCTATATTCCTGGGAAGTGACCTCTGTTTTGTATCTTGACTGTCCCCATTTTGAATACAAAACACATCCAAATTCCAGGCAGCATCAAGCAGTGTGTGTGTGTGTGTGCATGTGTGCATGTATGTTTATGAGAACTCCCTACCTCTCTGTCTGGTTTATGAGGGTCCATAAGAGTTACAACATGTCCCTTTCTAACCAGTATTGCTTGAGAGTCTCCCAGCCAGGACACAGTCAGCTCCTCATCCTGGATCAGCACTGCCACACCTGTAGTGCCGCTTCGCAGACGCTGACAACAAACAAACACATTTTCAATCAAGGTTTGTCTGCAGCAGTGTACATAGGACAACCTACAAAACAGTGGTAGGACCTCTGTATGCTAACACATAGCAGCTCTACAGTCAGCTTTGTAGGAGCCACACTGCTCACATGTCTTTCAATAAGAGCATATACAAAATGGAAAGTTTAAATGTTGAAGCAGGACACAAATACAATTGTTAGATGGGATATGGAGCAGACAATAGATGTGAAAACAAAAAGTAAATCTAAAAGCCATTTGAATTTAATTATCATTATATAAGGCATTCGACCGTGTCCCTCGTGGCATTTTGTGGGGGGTGCTCCGGGAGTGTGTGCATGTTGGACTCCGGCAGGGCTGACCGACAGAATTTCTAGGCGCAGCCTCGGGCCGGAAGGGATCTGGTTCGGGAGCCACTGGATCTCATCACTGCTTTTCGCGGATGATGTGGTCTTGTTGGCTCCTTCGAGCCAGGACCTCCAGCATGTCCTGGGGCGGTTTGCAGCCGAGTGTGAAGCGGCTGGGATGAGAATCAGCACCTCCAAATCCGAGGCCATGGTTCTCGACCCGAAAAAGGTGGCTTGCTCCCTCCAGGTGGGAGGAGAGTTCCTGCCTCAAGTGGAGGAGTTTAAGTATCTTGGGGTCTTATTCACGAGTGAGGGAAGGATGGAGCGTGAGATTGACAGGCGGATCGGTGCAGCGGCCGCAGTAATGCGGTCGTTGTATCGATCTGTCGTGGTGAAGAGAGAGCTGAGCCGAAAGGCGAAGCTCTCGATTTACCAGTCAATCTACGTTCCGACCCTCACCTATGGCCATGAACTTTGGGTCATGACCGAAAGAATAAGATCCCGGATACAAGCGGCCGAAATGAGTTTCCTCCGCAGGGTGGCAGGGCGCTCCCTTAGAGATAAGGTGAAGAGCTCTGTCACCCGGGAGGAGCTCAGAGTAGAGCCGCTGCTCCTCCACATCGAGAGGAGCCAGCTGAGGTGGCTTGGGCATCTGTTTCGGATGCCCCCGGGACGCCTCCCTCGGGAGGTGTTTCTGACATGTCCCGCCGGGAGGAGACCCCGAGGAAGACCCAGGACACGCTGGTGTGACTATGTCATCCAGCTGGCCTGGGAACGCCTTGGGATCCTCCCGGAAGAGCTGGAGGCAGTGTCCGGGGAGAGGGAAGCCTGGGTGTCCCTGCTCAGGCAGCTGCCCCCGCGACCCGGCCCCGGATAAGCGGATGACAATGGATGGATGGATGGATCATTATATAATGATCATTTGAAAAATTAAATCAAACAAATAATTCATCATTTAGAGGCAAAATAAGAAAGATATTTATCTGAAGTTAAAATCAATGCTAATTAGGTTTTGTACTTTGAGGTTATGACACATTGTTACAATTTTCATCACGTGATTTATAGAAAAAAAAATGTAATTGGTTGACATATTCCTGAATTATAATTCAACACTGTGAAGATCTGTGATTATACCAGCAGCACATACAAACAAAATGTTTGTAATAGGGAGGCACGATATGGATTACTACAGTCAATACCAATAACAAATAATGACCTGATTCTAATGGCGACACTGTTGAGATAACTGAAAATGTAACATCTTTGTTTTAAAAAAGAGATTAAGAAAGGCTAAAATGTAGTGAGCAAAGATGGTTAATATAATACCAACATCTTTTCCCTCCTCTGGGAACCCATGTGGCATCATGTTGTCTTCCTCTGAAACGGTAAAAAAAAACAAAAAAAAAACATCCACACCGGAAACATGTTTGGCTCTCTTGTCTACAACCGTTTGGCTTTACCCAGCAGCAGAACCTTGTTGTTACGAGCGAGACAACAGCACGCTACCTTTGCTTTCTTTATTCTGCTTTATTGATAGAGCACAAACAAACTCTCAAAGTGCACATCATCATCTACTGTACTGAAACGTGTGGATGCTGTGCTTGTTAAACAAAGTAAGTTGGCAACATATTATTGGTTTTAATTACAATTAAATCAGCCAAATATACTGTATATCCCTAGTGTGTAACGATGTGTGCCTATGTCAGCAGAAACCTGTGTGTTCAGGAGGCTCAGTACCTCTCTTTTGGCTTTGGCCTTGAACATGTCATCTGTCAGTTTGAAGGCAGTTTTAAAGGCTGTGGCGGCATCATTCTGCAGCGTCTCTTGTTTACTTAGAGCAACATGGAGGTGAGTGGCAGCGTAGGTTGCAGCGTCCACCCCTCCGTGGCCATCAAACACAGCATAGTAGGCACGCTCCACCCCGTCCTGGACCATGGTATAGAGACACAAAGACAGACTTGAAGTAAATGATATATTTTAATTCTGTTTTTCGTCAACCTTTTGGAATTATGAACAACAAGACAGGAAAACCAGTGTCAGGCAGTGAAGGTCTTGGACCTGGATTCCAAAGAGATGATTGAACTCAGCCAGGGCCAAGTGTTTGTCCTCCATCTTTCTCCTTGTGTTCTTGATGGCATGAACAGAGCAGTAGATAAACCGAGAGGGGGCAGCAGGGAGCTTGGGGAAGTCTTGATGCCATGCAAGTGCCACATCTATCAGCTTGTTGAGGAAGAGACGTTGAACTCCGGCCGACTGAAGTACTGATGACAAGATTAAATAACAGGATAATCAAATAAACAGGAAATCAATCACAGCCTTCTGGTTCCTTCTACTTTTGCCTCTTACAGTCAAATACATGACAGAGGATGCAGAAAGCAGCAGACTCCACTCTCATAAACCTGGTTTCCAGAAGGTAAAGCCGTGGTGAAAAGTTTCCATCCATCATGCCAATCTTAATTTTCAGTGATTTCTACAGCTCTCTACATGTTTCTGTGATGAATGAGTGGAACACAAACTACTTTATCACTAAAACATTTATGAAGTTTGGTTAAAAAATGAATGTATTATAGGTCTTCTGAAAATGTGACCAAATCTGCTGGATCAGCATTATACATACAGTCACTTGAATAATCAATTTATATGATTATAAAATATTCTTTGTATCATCTTCTGATTGTGCGTGGTTCTGATTGATAACAGCTGGTGACTTTTCTGGGCTCATTTTAATCGAACTGTGAGATACGACCATTAGACTCAGACACAAACACTACATTGAGAGCATTGATCAGCATTGATCTGAACAAGTCAGGAAAGACATTTGAGACCTGTACTACTACGACTACGAACTACTGGAACATACACTGAATACACTTTAGGAGTGCAAAAAAAATCAAATATTGTGGAGGGCAATATGCAAAAACACAAGCATGGTGATAGGAAAACAACTGCTCCCAGATGATAGCTGAAAGATATCATCTTCAACTATCACCATCATTGATGGTTGCACTATTAACCTTTATTAGGCTACATTACCCCTCCTTGAACCGGCAACTTATCGTGGTGGAGGGGTTTGAGCACCTGAATGATCCTAGAAGCTATGTTGTCCGGGGCTTAATGCCCCTGGTAGGGTCTCCCAAGGCAAACAGGCCCTAGGTGATCAGACTAAGAATGGTTCCAAAGCCCCTAATGAATACGATACCAACAAGGAAGTGTACATCGGCCGGAATGGCGTCACCGGGTCCCCACCCTGGAACCAGGCCTGGGGTTGGGGCTCCCAGGCAAGCGCCTGGAGGCCGGGTCTTTGCCTACGGGACCCGGCCGGGCGCAGCCCGAACGAGCGACACCAACCGCAGGAGGGTTCAGAAGGGGCTGGTGCGGTGTGATTTGGGTGGCAGTCTTGGGCCCCGACAACCCAATCCCTGGATGGCGACTCTGGCCATGAGGACATGGAATGTCACCTCGCTGGGGGGAAAGAGCCTGAGCTAGTGCGGAAGGTTGAGCGGTACCAGCTAGAGATAGTCGGGCTCACCTCCACGCACAGTCTGAGAGAGGCTGGACTCTCTTCTACTCTGGAGTTGCCCGCGGTGAGAGGCGGCGAGCTGGTGTGGGCTTGCTTATAGCTCCCCAGCTCAGCCGCCATGTGTTGGAGTTCACCCTGGTGAAGGAGAGGGTCGCTTCCCTGCGCCTTCGGGTCAGGGATAGGTCTCACTGTTGTCTCGGCTTATGGGCCGAATAGCAGTGCAGAGTACCCGGCCTTCTTGGAGTCCCTGGGAGGGGTACTGGAGAGTGCTCCAACCAGGGACTCCGTCGTTCTACTGGGGGACTTCAACGCTCACGTGGGCAGCGACAGTGTTACATGGAGGGGTGTGATTGGGAGGAACGTCCTCCCCGATCTGAACCTGAGCGGTGTTTTATTACTGGACTTCTGTGCTAGTCACAGTTTGTCCATAACAAACACCATGTTCAAGCATAAGGGCATCCATATGTGCACGTGGCACCAGGATGCCCTAGGACGGAGGTCAATGATTGATCGGGTGAAAAGAGGGGATGAGTTGTCAATTGAACACCACCTGGTGTCGAGTTGGATCCGTTGGCAGGGGAGGAAGTTGTACAGCCCTGGCAGACCAAAATGCATTGTGAGGGTCTGCTGGGAACGTCTGGTGTAACCCTCTGTCAGGGAGGTCTTTAACTCCCACCTCCGGGAGAGCTTTTACCAGATTCCGAGGGAGGCTGGGGACATTGAGTAAGAATGGACCATGTTCTCCACTTCCATTGTTGACGCGGCTGTCTCTGGTGCCTGTCGTGGCGGCAACCCCCGAACCCGGTGGTGGACTACGGAAGTAAGGGATGCTGTCAAGCTGAAGAAGGAGTCCTATCAATTCATCCCATCAGTTGTTAGATGGGATATGGAGCAGACAATAGATGTGAAAACAAAAAGTAAATCTAAAAGCCATTTGAATTTAATTATCATTATATAAGGCATTCGACCGTGTCCCTCGTGGCATTTTGTGGGGGGTGCTCCGGGAGTACGGGGTCGGAGGCCCTCTTATAAGGGCTATACGGTCCCTGTACGACCGGAGCAGGAGCTTGATTCGAATTGCCGGCAGTAAGTCAGACCTGTTCCTAGCGTATGTTGGACTCCAGCAGGGCTGCCCTTTGTCACCGGTTCTGTTCATTATCTTTATGGACAGAATTTCTAGGGGCAGCCAGGGGCCAGAGAGGGTCTGGTTCGGGAGCCACTGGATTTCATCTCTGCTTTTTGCGGATGATGTTGTCTTGTTGGCTCCTTTGAGCCAGGACCTCCAGCATGTCCATGTGCAGCCGAGTGTGAAGTGGCTGGGATGAGAATCAGCACCTCCAAGTCCGAGGCCATGGTTCTCTACCGGAAAAAGGTAAAGCTCCTGCCTCAAGTGGAGGATACGGTGGCTCGGAGGTGCAAACCAAAATTACAAAATGTGAAACACTTTTACGAAGTGTGAGGCAAATTTACATTTTGGAAAAAAATTGTACATATCATAAAACAAATTTACATTTCAGAAAACAAATTTACATTTCAGTAAACAAATTTACCAATACCGAGACAAATTTACAAGTGCTGAAACACTTTTACAAGTCCCAAAACAAATTTACAAATAACATCAACCGGAAGGGGAATGTACCAACTCCGGGGTTGAACTGGAAGTGATAACCCGGCAGCGGCCAATTCGAGTTGTTGTTGTTGTTGATGGAGTTCATGGTGAGTTCAACATGGACAGCCATCGAGTGAGGTTTTGCCCGTTTTGTGGACAACATATGAGCCGTTTAACGCGGTTTGTTCTTCGTGTGGTCGGTCTTAAGAGTTTTTAAGGGGCATGGACCAGGTCGACGGACCAGATATGCTGCAGCAGTGCATAAAATATTTTAGTGAGAGACACTCGTACGCTGTAATCGTGGACATGATGTCATGTTTACACGGTGTTCACATCAGAGGCCTGTACTGCGAAGGGGGCTCAACATAGCCAGGCTTTGTGCTCATGATGCAGCTCAACAAAGCCCCAAGTCCCCAAACAGCGTTAAACGGTACTGCGACGGTGGTTATCAACTTAATTTGTGAAGTCCGGCTCTCTGCTTTGTGCTCTGCGCGCGTTCACATAAAAGGGGGCGTTTGACGTCATATTATTCTAATTCCGTGCGAAAATGGATCGATCCCGGGCCACATATTTTACTGAAGATGAGCAGATTGTTATTATGCAAGGCTATGAAGAATTCAAAGAAACCATCACGGCAAAAAGTAACACTGTCGCCGCCAATAGAGCGAGGGAGGGCTGTTGGCAGAAAACTGCTTAAGTTAACAATGATTAATATTATGATCAATATTATATGAAGCCCTTAGTGTTTTAATTTCTGAAAGCTCAACATTGTGCAACTTTTACATATTAACCCTCATCCATTCAAAAAATGAATAAACTGAAGCAACAACTATCTTTTGTCATGGTGCTGCCCGAATTGTTCTTGCTCCCAGGTCCACTGGGTTCTCAATGAATGGTGACGAAATCTCCGAATGAGTTACACAGTGAAACAGCGGCGCTTTTATAGCCGATTTTAAGCTGAAACTCTGAACATAACCTGGTCGTGACCAGATTATGAGCTAAGAATAAGTTACCATGGTGATCTAGCCGGGTTAAAAGAGAGCCACCTTTGTAGTACAGGGAAGCCTGGCTTTAGACTCAACATACCTCGCTAACCCACTAAACTGGCTTCGCAAAACACCCCTCTGATGTGAACACCGTGTAAACATGACATCATGTCCACGATTACAGCGTACGAGTGTCCCTCACTAAAATATTTGATGCACTGCTGCAGCCTATCTGGTCCGTCGATCTGGTCCATGCCCCTTAAAAACTCTTAAGACCGACCACACGAAGAACAAACCACGTTAAACGGCTCATATGTTGTCCACAAAACGGGCAAAACCTCACATGGTGGCTGTCCATGTTGAACTCACCATGAACTCCATCAACAACTCGAATTGGCCGCTGCCGGGTTATCACTTCCGGTTCAACCCCGGAGTTGGTACATTCCCTTTCCGGTTGATGTTATTTGTAAATTTGTTTTGGGATTTTTAAAAGTGTTTCAGCACTTGTAAATTTGTCTCGATGTTTGTAAATTTGTTTTCTGAAATGTAAATTTGTTTTCTGAAATGTAAATGTTTTCTGAAATGTACATTTGTTTTCTGAAATGTACATTTGTTTTCTGAAATGTACATTTGTTTTCTGTAATGTAATTTTGTTTTATGATATGTAAAAATGTTTTCCAAAATGTAAATTTCTCTCACGCTTCGTAAAAATGTTTCACATTTTGTAATTTTGGTTTGCACCTCCCGGCCACCGTAGGAGGAGTTTAAGCATCTTGGGGTCTTGTTCACGAGTGAGGGAAGGATGGAATGTGAGATTGACAGGTGGATCGGTGCAGTGTCTGCAGTAATGTGGTCGTTGTATCCAGTACCGCGGGAAGTAGGGGTGCTGGGGGTGCTGCAGCACCTCAAAAATGTATTTAAAAAAAAACAACAACAAAAAAAACATGGAACAAAGTGAGAAAAAATGTGGAAGGAAAAAATAAAATGTTTAAAATTCACTATAAATTGTAGTGGTCTCTGGTTTAATGTTCATTACAGTATAATTATAGTGACGTCCTCACGTCACTTGTTGTGGTCAAGCTGGCTGACCACTGATGGCGCAAAAATGGATTTTAGACTTTTTTGGGAAGCCTCAACAAAACAAAAAGAGAAACAACAGAGAGTTAGAAGAGGCAGACTCGCAGTCCAGTCAGAGCGCCCCTGAAACGAGGGCAACAGCACCATCAGCACCAGACTATGATGATGACCGGAACCGGGACAGGAGCTGTGCACCTGCTGATAACGTCCCAGGTCAAAATGCTAATCTTTCAGAGGCACTGCATCAACCAGCTAGCTTCAGTTTTCCAGGAAGGCAATTTGGAAAAGAAACGTTTTGTCGTTCATTCAATGCGAGCTGGTTTACAAAATGGAGATGGCTCCATTACATTGAAGACGGTGATCGCGTTGTTTGTTTCAACTGTGTCACAGCAGTGGGGAAAGGTCTGATTCATGAAGAGAGTGTGTTTTGTAAAGGGGGGCTTCACAAACTGGCGAAAAGCCACAGAAAAATTCAAGGAGCACGAGAAGTCTAAGCTTCACAGCGATGCCATTCAAAAAATCTCTGCTCTAAAAAATACCCTAATCAATGCACTTCTATCAGACGCTGCCCGCCAAACTCAAATTACAGCGAGAAGGGTCCTGGAACTGATGTTCAGGTCAGTGCTCTTCCTGGGGAAGAAGGGGCTGGCTTTTGGGGTTGACAGCAGCCGTGATGGCATTTTATACGAACTAATGCTGGAGCGTACGTACAACCTCCCCAAAGAGAGAGAATGGATTCTCAGGAGAGATAACTGGCTTTCGGACACGATTCAGAACAAAGTAATTCAACTGCTTGCCTGCGCCATTCAAAGTGAGATCAGTGTTTCCCACACATTCATTTATTTGTGGCGGCCCGCCACGAAAGAATTACGTCCGCCACAAATAGATTTTTCGGCTTTTGACTCGCTCGACCGCTCATAAAAGCAATGGGACTCCAGGGTTTCCCCTACATGTAGCCTAATTGACTGTGGCGCACCGTAACGGCAAAATAAAAGCCGCCACACCTTCAAAATTCAGCCATAAATAAATCCAGTCTTAGAGAAAGGAAATATTTTACCGTCGTCTTCCACTGCAGTCTTTGACGTTAACTAGCATGTTGGACGTTTCGCTTGATAATTACTCAGAGGATTAAAATGGTCACTGAGAGCGGAGTCCTTCACGGGTCACGGCATCCGACCAGTTTTCCGACACAACTTACATTCCGCACCCGAGCCGACCCGCTATAAGTTGATACCGACGGCCGAAGGAAAATTGGACGGACGCAATTTTTAAAAGTGAAAGTAAGACAGCGTATGGGGATGAGTTCTGGGAGGGCGCAAGCACGCATGAAAGAGCTCATATGAGGTATAAATGCCGCTGATAATGA
>CAEMYA010000810.1:106382-122152 GCA_903131615.1 Diplodus sargus | reverse complement strand
TATGTATATATTGGATTCTATTTATGTTATGTATGAAGTGTTTTATTTGTGGACCCACAACTGCTGTAACAAAATAATTTCCCAGTCTGGGATCATTAAAGTATTTCTATCTATCTATCTATACTGGCTTCACTTTTCAGAACGAAAAGCTGTGTCCGTCTAATACAGAGAATATTTTAACCTTGCAATGCTGAGGCTTTTATCTATCCTTTAAGCCTGCCAAACACATTCAATTAATATTTTTGTCTACTTCTTCCCCCCAGTTGTACCTGGCAGCAAGCAGCCTCAGGCCCAGCTCCAGACTCTCTCCATGCAGCTCCTCCAGCGACACTTTTTGGCTCAGGAGGCCGACTGGCAAAGGACTGTCGTCCTCTAGAGCAGCATGGAACTCCTCTACAAATCTCCCCAGGAAGCTCCTGGTCTCCTTCTCCATCCCACTGACTCTGGCTGCAGTACGCTCTCAGGTGAGCAGGGAGACACAGCTCAAAGGTCACAAATGGAGACTAAAAGGTAGATTAAAACAAAGATGTGCAGTGACACTGTGATGGAAAATGAATGCAGTGTACACAACACAGAGTGACATTTGAATTCACCTGTTGAACATCTGTGAGTGTATACTCAGAAACCAATCAATATGTTTACATTTCTATCATAATGATGTTATACAACCTATTGTGACTTACTATCTCAAACTTGCTGGATCTAGTACCAAACTTTGATTTATTATGAGAATTTGTCAAAATCAAATTGTTTCCTCTTTTATAATCTCGACTGACTAGGTCAAGTATTTACATTTTTACCCTGTTTTTATGTTTGTCTTTTTGAAACACAACCATCACTGAATAAGACTTGTAAGTTGAAGCATCGAGAACAGCCATGAGTAGTCGTTGATGGAACTGATGAATGGGCCCGTGGCTAATCACTCTTGAACACAGCGCACCATCTAGAGTCGGGTGGCAGCAAGGTGGTGGAGGGGCACTGGTATGGGCTGTGCTGTCATTAAAGACAAGCCTGTTGGTCCTTTTTGAGTTGAAGATGGACCGAAAATCATCTCTCAAACTTACTGCCAGTGTCTGGCAGATACTTCACTTCTACTTCTTCAAGCAGCGGTACAGGAAGAAGTCTGCAGCATTCAAGAGGGCCATGATCTTTCTGCAGGACGCTGCTCCACCACACGCATCCAAGTACTCCAGTTCTTGGCCAGCCAACAAAGGTCTGACCCAAATGACCCAATAATAGCCTGGCCCCTTGCCTCACCTGAGGCCCTTCTCAAACATGAGGCGTACAGTGAGGTAAGCCCATACACCTCTTTGAACAGCATTTGGGGGACTTAAGCTAAAGTTGACCTTAAACACATCCAGACACTGACTGCCGCCATGATGGAAGACACTGACTGACTCCATAAATGGAAGGCTCACGCAGGGACTGAAAAGAAGGGGGGCTTCATTGGTTACTGAGTATTTCTGTCATTTTTACTTGCTTACTTAGACCAAATTCAGACCAAACAAGTGAGTAGGGAAAAAAATATTTTCGCATTGAGCTGGCTCATAATTGTGCACAGTCTATATTCCCTCAGAGTGACTTTGTTTAACAGTCAGGTTTAAAGCTCAATAACATTTTGGACTGACTGAGAGCATTTTCTTTTTCAATAATATAGTTGTGAGGCACACAATGTAAATGTGATGTTAATAGAATGAGCGGCTACACGTCACACGGTGTCGGACGGAGGGTTTGTTACTTGTTCATGCTGAACAGATCTTTCTTGGGCCGAACAACGTGGGAGCGGTCCTGACAACCAGGCTAGCAGTGATGCTAACTAAACAGTGTAGCTTAACTGAAAAACCGAACATTTAGCACCGGGCTGACACATCATTCACATCAGAGGAGGAGACTGTGGCGAACTCTTACACCCTGTAGCACACATACACCACATGCTCACAGCTAAGCTACTCAACTTTTCCAGATCGACGTTATTCTGTGACTTTATCTACCGAACATGTAAAGTCGCCTAGTTTTATCGACGTCTGGTAACACTGCGTGCTCAAGTTGTCTTCACTTGTGTGACTCTATCATGAACACGGCCAGCAGCAGAGGTCATTAACGTTACATTAAAAACATTTGGGGGGGGGATTAGTTTACAAATGAACATTTCGCGACGAGCAGAAGGTGTATCTTCATCTGATCTGGGGTCAGCTCCATTGTAACAGTCTCTCAGCATGGTGACTTCACGCGACACACACTATAGACCGACAGCTCACAGAGCCCACAGACACACACAGATAAAGAAGAAACACAAACCTGAGCTGGTAGAACTGCTAGCAAACCGACTTATACTGGTATCACAGGTTTCTGTCGGTACCGTTTGGAGACCTGCCGTCTGCTTTGGACCAAACACACCATTGGACCACCCTCCTATACGTCATCACACCTCCTCCTTCCGTCTACTGCTGATGTTGAAGAACCACACCCATATTTATGTTTCTAGATTGATTTCACACATAAAACAGAAAATTTAGTTCTGTTTAAGTAAATAAGAAAAAATGTGATGCCATCAGTAAAGGCTACAAGAAGGAGGAAACTGAAACACTTATTTGATAGGGCTGCAACCCATTTATTTTACTTACCAATGAAATGTTAGAAAATGTGTAAAAACTCTAAAATCTAATCTGCTTGTTCTGCCCGGCCATCAGACAAAAACTCAGAAGTATTCCATTTCAGGAAAAGCATTAAATCGCTTCATGTGAGAACAAGCAAATGTGTAGCATTGATGCTTGAAATTGACTACAATGATCAGTTATCAATGATCAGTTATCATAATATGACCTAATATGGCAGTGCCCTCCTGGAAATAATGAACTGAAAATCTGTTATAGGAGAGAAAAGCATGTACTAAACTTAACTATTTGTCCTGGAAATGTAAAATAAAACTTATTGAATGCCAACTTATTAAAAGTTGGCATAATAAATGGAGCAGTTGTGTCATTGTATAGCATGCTTCATGTTCATGTTTAAGAGCTAACGGTATGTGTGATAGCAAGTGTGGTACTGTAAAAACAATGTGGACTAGATTATTTCTACATAGTATTGTTGAAAACAGAAGTTATAAGTTGACAACATATATTAACTATTTTTGTGGTGAAGAAACACAGAATTTTTCTTTTAATACCCATTTTACTAAGCAATTAATTAAGCACATGTAAACATGAGAAATCCCTTTAATGACATTTTCACATATTCAGCACTAACAGGGCACAACAAACACAGATTCTATACAAAGTAAGCTGCCAAGGCAGCCATTTTGTCTTTAGGTTTTTTAGGATTGCCCCGGCGTCCCCTGCCTCTTCCCCGTCCTCCTCGTCTGGCACCCCCACCCCTAGGGTGCCTCATGGTCGCATGTTTAAGCTCCACCAGATTCTGGAAGACTGGATCACAGAAAACGCAGCCAGTGTGTTGGGTCTCACCGGCAGGAAGTGGAGTACGAGTCTTGTTGAAATCCACTGCGACAAGAGAGGCGTCACAGGCATCGCAGCTCTCCTGAGCAACCTACGAGAGGAGAGAGGACCCTTAGAGGCAGCATAGAGGATCAAGAGAAATTTTAAGAGTTGGCAAAATGATAAAACCTTAAGGAAAAAACAAGATATCTTAGAAACAGATGTGGGGGACTAATGAGGAGAGTGACAGTGCAGCTTTGGGTAACTGAATCTTCCACAAAGTGTTCAAAATCATGTTGAGAAGATGAGGACTGAGGAAACTTCTGAAAGAACTTATGTAATTCTGTGATCATACACACTGTCATCTCTGTCGAGTGACTGTCATCCCAGAAGGAAGCCTCTTCTAAAGATGATGCACAAGAAAGACCGCAAACATCTTGCTGAAGACAAGCAGACTAAGGACATGGATCAACGGAACCATGTCCTGTGGTCTGATGAGACCAAGATAAACTTATTTGGTTCAGATGGTGTCAAGCGTGTGTGGCGGCAACCAGGTGAAGAGTACAAAGACAAGTGTGTCTTGCCTACAGTGAGGAATGGTGGTTGGAGTGTCATGGTCTGGGGCTGCATGAGTGCATGAGTGCTGGGGAGCTAAAGTTGAGGGAAACATGAATGCCAACATGTACTGTGGCGTACTGAAGCAGAGCATGATCCCCTCCCTTTGGAAACTGGGCCGCAGGGCAGTATTCCAACATGATTATGACCCCAAACACACCTCCATGATGACCACTGCCTCGCTAAAGAAGCTGGGGGTAAAGGTGATGGACTGGCTAAGCATGTCTCCAGACTTAAATCCTATTGAGCATCTGTCAGGCATCCTCAAACGGAAGGTGAAGAAGCGCAGGGTCTCTAACATCCACCAGCTCCGTGATGTTGTCATGGAGGAGTGGAAGAGGATTCTAGTGGCAACCTGTCAAGCTCTGGTGAACTCCAATGCCCGAGAGGGTTAAGGCGGTGCTGGAAAATAAATGCAGCTCTTTTGTTACCCCCTCGCGAAATGGTCGTATTGCAGATGTTACATGTCGCCGCTGGACTGCTTTCACTTTCTAATTTAAAATATTTCCACACTGCAGACATTTTATCCACAGGTTTGCCAGAGTAATGTTACGCGTGCATCTGCGTTCTGCCAGAAATTGGGTTCTGATGTAAAAAAAATAAAATAATCAGGCTTGTGTCCACATTCAAAATTGCCTATATTGGCCCCGATCCCAATCCTGCAGATTGGCTCGGGACATCCCCAACTGAAACCTTTGACATTGTAGCTTATCACATCCTATAACTCAAAGGCAGGACCAGAATATTACCGGTATAAAATATATTATATCATCTGTCAATAAGGTGATGGAGGAAGAAGATGAATGCAGAGGAAGAAGTTGAAGGTGGAGTAAAGTATCTGGATGTAATGGAGTGTGTGAGGGAAGTTAAATATCTAAACAAAAAAGAGAAAAGGAAAAGAAAATACAAATGGAATACTTATAGATGTGGGTATGCTAATAATATTGTGAATAGAACAGCACAGCCAACAAACGGTTTCAGCATTAATATGTCTGCTGGTTTGAGATAGGAGGAAGCACAAGTCTTGTTATCATAGTAGGATCCCCAGAGAACAGTGGGATCTTTACAAAAAAAAACTAAACACAGAACTAGACAGGCCATGAACTTGGCCAGCATTAGTGTCTGATCAGTGCTTAGGGGCACAGTCCTGGGATGCAGAACAGAAAGTGTTTGCCTTTGTTTGAATAGAACCAAACAGTACACCTACATTAGTATGCACCCCAAGCTCTTACAGAACCTCATCATGAACTATAGAAAGGATAACAACACCTTAATCTTAATATTAAAATTTTCAGAATAACCAAGTTGTATATAGAGCTCTCAACAAATGCGGTGAGCAGTCATGACCTATATATGTCCATGAGCTGTAGGGCTATGTCTCTCGGTCCCTTACAGTTTGTATACATAAATACATTGAAATCAAACATATACTATAGTCATACAAATGCCCAGAGGAATTTGGATGTCCTCATTTGCCTGCTTTACAGATAATAGATATAACCCAGGTCTTAATAAGAGACATTTTCATATAGACCTATTTATCTCCAATACATAATAACGATACGGCCAGCCAATTCTCTGTCTCTGTCTCACTCAGTAGTTGGAAAGATATCTGCTTTGATTAATGTGATGTCCATGGTTGATTCTGCCCCAGGTGTATGTGGGGTTTTGGTCGGGATTGTCTAAACTTGTCAATGAGGAGGCTTAGACCTTACACTGGGCTGACCCTCGTATTTACATTTTCGGAGATTTGATGCAATCTAGGTCAATTTAAATGACTTTTGGCTTCACTTAGGTGTGTCAAGGATGGATTTTCCATGTTTTATGTGCGATTTTAAATGTAAATGTTGTTTGAATATGAAAATAATGAGGACTTTGCAGAAGCTCAGAAAGGTATGTCTTATTCCAGTTGCAGCTCAGTAGTGCTCCCCAAGAACTGGAGCTTTAGCGGCCGGGATGCAGGTGGGTGAAATATGTCTGTTATTCGGAAATATTAATGGCATTACCTGTAGTAATCCTACAGCAGCAGAAAATATATGTATATCTTTACATTGACATGTGCATTTGTGCATAAGGAACAGCTGATGAACTTCTTTAATTGTTTAAAACTCCTGACTGCCAAAATCTACTACTATCTCATGTTCTGTGTTCTTCTACATATAAGTCACACATACTGGCCAGATTCATACAGTAAATAGTTATGCATGAAAAAGCGGTCTTGATAAATCTTCAGTTGCAGTTCAGAAATATTCCTCTTCTTACAACTTAGATGTGCCACGACATTTGACCCTAACCCTAACCCTAACCCAACTAGCAATGACACTGTATGGCACTGTATGTTGCTTTGTGCCAGCCATAAATAGAGCCCTCAATGTTTGTGAGGCATGTTTACAGATTGACATTTTCAGTGGGAACAAAAGTTGGGAATCCGCTGCAAAACCTATTGAACTGTACTACATTTGATTTCACACAACAAAACCTTTCACATTACAATTAGCCCTGGGTTCACTTGAGCACGTGAAATCAATTATTACTAGTTAATCTCTGGCTGAGGGGGCACTGATCATAGATATCATCTTATGTATTTGGGTGGAATGAAAGCTTGCAGAGTCTGGATTTTTATATTCCTACATGTGTTTGCCGTTTCGGGCAGGTAATGCCTTTTCAGACATTGTATTTGCCACATACATAATCGTGTTCTGACAGAACGCAAAGCAGTGTGCAGATTAGATACTGAGTCAAAGCAAAGACATAGACAGACAAAAATTCACGTCTATTCATGTGGAGTCAGGCAAATGGTCCAAATGACGCCAATACACCAAATTTGGGCTGGGTAGGGTGGGCAGGTACAGTTGTGATCCCACTATCAAACTCATGCCAGTTGAGAGGCAAAAATGTGCTTCACGTTTGGTCTAAACACACCTTAAGATTATATAGACATAAAGGGAAAAAAATATGTAGGACTATTTCTTACCTGCACTCTGTGTGCATGTTCAAAGAAGTGCACCACCACATTGCATTTATTACAGGCCATCCTCCATTTTGGTCCAGAGGTGGGATCCAGCACCAAAACCCCACTCTCACACTCCACACACTGTCCGATGCCATAAGAGTTCAGAGAGTGCTGACAAGACGGATGGGTACATTCATTGCATCCCATACCTGGGAAATAACACATTAAAAGAAGGGGTCAGAAGGCTATATAGACTAAAACTAAGGGCCAGATTTGAAGTTGACTGTAATGAAGACAATAACATCTAGATCCAAAGACATGCACCATTTCTACAGGGAGATCCAGCAATCCTGCAGAAATTGTCATTACTCCAGTTTAGTTTTTTACACTGGACAAAACAATTCTGACATTATGTCATCTCATTGTGTAATTTTAGATAGAATGCCGGCATCCCAGAAGCGAAAGAGGCATGACATCAAACAGTATCGCGTCTGTGACGGCACCATCAACTGCAGACAACATACAGTGTTAGTATTTTCTTGCATTTCATTAATTAAGACAAATCATCTCACAACAATGTTTTGGGTAAGATATATCATTTTATTATTTGCTGTGGTTTTCATTTTGATACTACGTTTTCAATTATAGCGCACACATTTTGGTTAAAGCAAAACTCTCGCCAAAAAGCAACCAAGGCTTTATTTGGGATTGAATATGAGTCATACCTTCGTGTAAAAGCATAATTGCGACGAAAGAGGCACTTTTAAGATTTATCGTAGTTTCGGTTTTGGGCACGTTAATTTTGAACGGGAGCGCGAGGGGCGCTATTTTTAGAACAGTAAGAAGGCTCGACACAACATGATACTTTGCTCGTAGCATCACCAGGGTCTCTAATCATGAACACGAGCATTGAGAACATTGTGTACACAGAGTTTATGAAAAAGAAGGTTTCTGAACTACTCACGTTAGCTGCTGCATCTCCTGCGTGTTGCCGTCATGGCAGGAAACAAGTGTCGATCCCTGAGTGCGACAGGCAGGAGAATAATGGTGGACCGCACCTCAAGCCTGCCTGTCAGGTCGCACTCAGGGAGCGGCAACATGGAGCGACGCTAAAGTTTAGCTGCTTAGCTAGCAAGGAAGCTGCTACGTTATCGATTAGTTTTTGAGTTTAGTCAACACGTGAGAACTCGTCTAACGCGGAGAGTCTCCTGTTGTGTGCTACATGTGTGAAATAACAACTATAGTCTGGACTTTCTCTGCAGTGTATCTGTGTAAACGGCTTCATTCAGCGTCTCTCCCTCCCCTCTGGCACCGTGAGTTACCATGGTTACAGGGAACGCCCTGAAACTATAATGATAGACAATTCCCCGCTGGGGAATCGCGAGGGTGGGCTGTGCCCTTTGCCCCGTGACAAACAAAAACTACGAAAGCTAAAGCAAAAGTTGAATCCCACGTTGATAATATGGACTTTTATCTACATTTTAAAGTTTAAATGGTGTGTCTCGGTCAAAGTATGCCAGAGATGTAGGTGTTTGAACTCTTCCTTTCGATCTTTTCACCTGGTGTCATTCACTTTGTGTGTGTGTGTGTGTGTGTCTCTCTGTCTCTCTGTGTCTGTGTGTCTGAGACTTTTTTGAAAAGTCTCTGACCGGTCCCATTCATTCCTCATGGGAAAGTTTATGAAGGTTTTCGCGACTTACGTCGCGAAAACATGAATGTTCTAGAGACAACTGATTAATAATCTGTGTGTCCGTCTGTGTGTGTGTGTGTGTGTGTGTGTGTGTGTGTGTCTACGACTTTTTTGACCTCGTCCCATTCATTCCTCATGGGAAAGTTAATGAAGGTTTTCGCGACTTACTTTCGAGCCAGAAAGGCCTTAAAGAAGACACTCATGAAGTTTCGTGGTCCTAGCTTCAGAAATGTTGAAATACGAGCGAGTTTAAAAAAGGTGCAGTTTGGATAATCCTCTCCCCGATTTACATTGGAGTGAATAGGACTGTTGAGAGCTACTCTTGTCGGTTAGAGACAGTTAATTCAAAAACCGTAAATCCTACAGATAAAGTAGACACATTGAGAGAAAGAAGACACGTGTGGCTACAACTCTGGAAAATATCACTGTTTTTGAGTGACATTTGTGGCTGGGAGCATGATGTAAACAGAAAATAGCAGAGGAAATTTTTGAGTTTCTGTCACTCTGTCAGTTGGCTCTCTCAGTCTGCTACACGGACATTCCGCCATACACACTCATTGAAAACCCTGAATTTTTCCAAAATCACTCACCGTCATTAAGGGGTCAGAGTTCAAAAACTAGGAAGGAAAAAAGTTCAAATACAACTCAAATAGACAAGACTTGTGCCTACATTTCAAAGTTTGAATGGTGTTTCTAGGTTAAACGTATGCCAGAGCAGGAGATGTTTGAAAAACGTTGCAGATTTGCGACTTTTTTAACCTTGTCCCATTCATTCCTTATGGAAAATTTATTGCAGTTTTTCTTGACTTACGTCGCGAAAAATTAATATTCTGAAGAGAAAAGTAATAGCACATTTTGATAAATAATTTGTTTATGTGCGCTCAACGGTGCGGGCCCTGAAAAGTGCCAAAAACGGAAGGAGGATGAATAACTAGAAACATTTGCATTTCCTACGAAAATACAGTGTGAATGCTGAAGTCTGAAGCGAAATCTGCTGAATGTACTTCCGAAAAGCTGAAAAAGTCGAAAAGCTAAAAAAAGTTGAAAAGGTCTAGGCCGAAAGAGCTTGAAAAGTTGAACATGTTGATAGCTGAAGACTTTCTGTAGCTGAACATGAAGCTGAATGTATAAAGAAGCTGAAAAGGCAGAAAGATGAACATGTTAAAAAGATGAAGAGACAGAAAAGTTGAAAAGGGCTGAAAGACTTGAAAAAGTTGAAGATTTTCATAGGTGAACATGAAGCGGAATGTTTGAAGGAGTTGAAAAGGCCGAAAAATGAATATGTGAAAAGGCTCAAAAGGCTGTGGAGTAAGATGGCTGAAAGAGCTTGAGGGTGAAAAAAGGCTGAAAGGTGAAAAGTTAAAGGCAGAAAGAGCTTAAAGGCAGAAACACACCGGCCCAACCGTTGGACATCTGAAGTGTTTGGAGAGACTCGGACGAGGTCGGGAACATGTCTGTTCGGTGTGTTCAGCTGCGTTGGAAGCTTTCTGAGCCATTTGGACGTTGCCTGCTCCGATTGAGCATGCGAAGTCTGTGGAATGAATGGAAAAACGCCTCCAAAACCCCTGCAAGTTTTGAAAGTTGTAATGGTGTTTGTAGCTCAAAAGAAAGACGACTATTTTAAAAAGCTGAAAAGGCCGAAAAAAAAAAAAAAAAAAAAAGCTAAAAAAGGATGACAAGTAGTCAAGTAAGAGGGCTGGAAGAGGTTAAAAAGGTGAAAAAAGGATGAGAAGATATATAGTAAGAGAGCCGAAAATGCTTATGAAGGTGTAAAAGGATGAAGTAGGAGGGCCGAAAAAGCATAAAAAAGGTGAAGAAGGATGAAAAGCTGTGGAGTAAGAGGGCTGGAAGAGCTGAAAAGGGCAAAAAAAGACTGAAAAGGCCAAAAAGTTGTATAGTAAGGGGTAGAAATAGCTGAAAAGGGTGAAAAAAGGCTGAAAGGTGAAGGCAGGAACAGCTTGAAATGGCTGCAGACATGCTGTATCAGGACCAGAGACAGAGATGAAAATGTCCCCCATAAGGAATGAATGGGAAAACGCCTCCCAAACTCCTGCGATTTCTGAAAAAACTGTGATGGTTATCATCAAAATATTTGTATGGTGAGTGACAGGAGGAGTTGCTGAACGCGGTCAAGTCGTTTTTTTTTTTTTAAGAGTGCAAAATGAGGGCGGGAGAGCGAGAGACAAATCAGGTACCGTCTGCTAATTTCCAGAAAATTCGGATCAAAAAATTAACATTGCGGCTTATGGGACAGCACTGAGAGTTGCTGTCGCTCTCGGGCTTCTAGATCCAAAACCGTAAGACCCACATCTGAAATGAGACCATCAGCTGAAAGCCCACACGATTTCCTACATTTCTATGTATATATTGTCTATGTCAAGTCAAAGGTGAGGGATCAAAATCAAGCTGAAAACAAGTTTGTCCACTTTTTCGGAGCAGCTCTACACTCTGGCGTGCGGCAGTTGGTGATGTCACTCACTCTAGCCGACGCAATACACACCCACTATAAACTCAGAAGACGGGCTAAAAATCCTCAAAACTAAAACTGCGATTATTTCAAAACCGTACAAGATTTTTAAAAACTGAATACAGGTCCAACAGTTCAAGATCTGCTGAGTGCTTTAAAGTTTGAATGGTGTCTCTCGCTCAATGTATGAGGAGCAAAAAGAGGTTGAAAGGCGATGAGTTTTGAAGAGGAATTGAAGCTTTTCCCATCTGCAGCAATGTTAATTTTTTTTGGAAAAAGCTGAATTTCTGAAAAAGTTGAAAAGTTGAAAAGAAGACGGTTGAAAGAGCTGAAAAAGCTGAACATTTTAATATTTGAATGGTTTAAATAGCTGAAGGTATGCTGAAGTTATAGCAGAGTGAAATTTGAAAAAATCCCCATAAGGATGAATGGGAAAATTTTTGCATAAAAAGCTTAATATTTCCAAAAGTACAAAAGGTAGAAAAGAGAAAAATACAAGCAGTAATGTCCTTAAAAAACTGAACATTTTGATATTTGAATGGTTTCAATAGCTCAAGATTTGAAGGAGAAGAAAGCGGACAAAAAACGTACGGAAGCAGGAAAAATAAAAAGAAGAAAGAAAAACTAGAAAAATTTGCATTTCCTACGAAAATACAGTGTGAATGCTGAAGTCTGAATCGAAATCTGCTGAATGTACTTCCGAAAAGCTTAAAAAGTCGAAAAGCTGAAAAGTTGAAAAGGTCAAGGCCGAAAGAGCTTAAAATGTTGAACATGTTGATAGCTGAAGACTTTCTGTAGCTGAACATGAAGCTGAATGCATAAAGAAGCTGAAAAGGCAGAAAGATTAATATTTTAAAAAGATGAAGAGACAGAAAAGTTGAAAAGGGCTGAAAGACTTGAAAAAGTTGAAGATTTTCATGGCTGAACATGAAGCGGAATGTTTGAAGGAGTTGAAAAGGCGGAAAGATGAATATCTGAAAAGGTTAAGAGGTCTGATAGAGCTTAAAAAGGTGAAAAGCGACTGAAAAGGCCGAAAAGTTGCAGAGTAAGGGGGCAGAAAGAGATTAAAAAGGTGAAAAAAGACTGGAAAGGTGGAAAGGGAAAGGCAGAAAGAGCTTAAAGAGATGAAAAAAGGCTTAAAGGTGAAAAGTTAAAAGGCAGGAACAGCTTGAAATGGCTGAAAAGTTGAAAAGGTCAAGGCGGAAAGAGCTTGAAAAGTTGAACATGTTGATAGCTGAACACTTTCTGTAGCTGAACATGAAGCTGAATGTATGAAGAAGCTGAAAAGGCAAAAAGATTAACATTTTAAAAAGATGAAGAGACAGAAAAGTTGAAAAGGGCTGAAAGACTTGAAAAAGTTGAAGATTTTCATAGGTGAACATGAAGCGGAATGTTTGAAGGAGCTGAAAAGGCAGAAAGATGAATATCTGAAAAGGCTAAGAGGTCTGATAGAGCTTAAAAAGGTGAAGAAAGACTGAAAAGACCGAAAATTTGCAGAGTAAGGGGGCAGAAAGAGCTTGAAGAGGTGAAACAAGGTTGAAAAGGAGAAAAGTTAAAGGCAGAAACAGCTTAAAATGGCTGCACACATGGTGGAGCAGGAGCCGAGTCAAAGATGAACATGTCCCTATTAGAATGAATGGCAAAATACCTGCCAAACCCCTGCGATTTTTGAAAAAACTGTAGGGGTTATCACCAACATATTCATATATTATAAAGTTGTAATGGTGTCTGTAGCTCAAAAGAAAGATGAATATTTTAAAAAGCTGAAAAGGCAGAAAAGCCAAAGGGGGCTGAAAGAGTTGAAAAGGTTGAACATTTTAATTTCTGAACATGAAGCTGAATGTTTGAAGGAGTTGAACATGCAGAAAGATGGATATTTTAAAAAGGTGAAAGAGCAGAAAAGCTGACGGGGGCTGAAAGAGTTTAAAAAGTTGAACATTTTAATTGTTTAACATGAGGTTAAAAGTTTGAAGGAGTTGAAAAGGCAGAAAGATGAATATGTGAAAAGGCTCAAAAGGCTGTGGAGTAAGATGGCTGAAAGAGCTTAAAAAGGTGAAAAAAGGCTGAAAGGTGAAAAGTTAAAGGCAGAAAGAGCTTAAAGGCAGAAACACACCGGCCCAACCGTTGGACGTCTGAAGCGTTTGGAGAGACTCGGACGAGTTCGGGAACATGTCTGTTCGGTTTGTTCAGCTGCGTTGGAAGCTTTCGGAGCCCTTTGGACGTTGCCTGCTCCGATTGAGCATGTGAAGTCTGAGGAGGAGGGCTGTCGGACGTCTGAGCCATTGGATTCTCTGATTGGTTGTGTGCCAGCTGAATGGCCGTTCTGATTGGCAGTGTGCTAGCGAATCAGCGCGCTGCTTGGGAGGGCGGAATACTGTGTGAGCTTTGTTTTTCTATGGACTCCGTTCCGTCATTCCCCGTTTTCATGTTTTGCAGGCAGTTCTGGCACGAGACTGGCTGTTATTATGTCCGTTCAGGACGAATTAATCTGTGTTCATTTGGTAAAGCCTCGCTGCATGTTGAGTATGCAGCTGTTTTTATCTGCAAGCCTATAGTGAAAATGACAAAGAAATAAGCAGATTCGGCGTGCTCACTCAGAAAGTCTGGCTGAGGACGGCTGTGAGCCGATGCTTATGCAAGTAGCCTCCTGTGGTAACGTCACCACAGGAGCAGAGTCAAAATCTCGTGCTTTAGGAACGTGCACTATTGTGCGTTATTCCTGTTCGGAAAAAGAGCCAAACCCAAAAAAAATGAGCCACTTTCAAACTCCAGCTTTTCAGGCAAGTTTCAACACCAATATGCATGATTTAACGAGATAAATTGCGATTTCCGAGTGATTAGGAAAGTTAAAGGCAGAAAGAGCTTAAAAGGTGAAAAAAGACTGAAAGGGTGGAAAGTTAAAGGCAGAAAGAGGTTTAAAAGGTGAAAAAAGGCTGAAAGGTGCAAAGTTAAAGGCAGGAACAGCTTGAAATGGCTGCAGACATGCTGTATCAGGACCAGAGACGGAGACGAAAATGTCCCCCATGAGGAATGAATGGGAAAACGCCTCCCAAACTCCTGCGATTTCTGAAAAAACTGTGATGGTTATCATCAAAATATTTGTATGGTGAGTGACAGGAGGAGTTGCTGAACGCGGTCATGACGTTTTTATTTCTGGAGAGTGCAAAATGAGGGCGGGAGAGCGAGAGACAAATCAGGTACAGTCTGCTATTTTCCGGAAAATTCGGCTCAAAATTAACATTGCGGCTGATGGGACAGCAGTGAGAGTTGCTGTCGCTCTCAGGCTTCTAGAGCCCACATCTGAAATAAGACCATCAACTGAAAGCCCACAAGATTTCCTACATTTCTATGTATATATTGTCTATGTCAAGTAAAAGGTGAGGGATCAAACTCGAGCTGAAAACAAGTTTGTCCATTTTTTTCGTGGCAGCTCTACACTCTGGCGTGCGGCAGTTGGTGATGTCACTCACTCTAGCCGACGCAATACACACCCATTATAAACTCAGAAGACGGGCTAAAAGTCGCTCAAACTAAAATTGCGATTATTTCAAGACCGTACAAGATTTTTATAAACTGAATACAGGTCCAACAGTTCAAGATCTGCTGAGTGCTTTAAAGTTTGAATGGTATCTCTCGCTCAATGTATGAGGAGCAAAAACAGTTTGAAAGGCGATGAGTTTTGAAGAGGATTTGAAGCTTTTCCCATCTGCGGCAATGTTAAATTTTTTGGGGAAAAAGCTGAATTTCTGAAAAAGTTCAAAAGTTCAAAAGTTGAAAAGAAGAAGGTTGAAGGAGCTGTGAAAGCTGAACATTTTAATATTTGAATGGCTTAAATAGCTGCAGCATTCACACTAAAAAGAAGAAAGAAAAATAAATTCCAGAAGAACAATTTGTGTGAATTGCAGCATTCACACTAATAATCAGAAGAGGCGTGAGCAATATCAATGGACACCTATAGCTTTGCTATAGAGGTGTCCATAAAAAAGGCACAGTTTGATTTCAAAGATTGAAAATTACATTGGAAAGACAAAAAACATTTTAAGTGTGAATAGAACAGCTGTTCAGATCATCCTCCTGTAAAACATTGTTGGTCAAATATTTAAACTTGATGTCTGCATTAGAGAACATGGTGTGGGGTGAAGCTGTGACTCTTATCTTATTTTTTTTAGCGCGTGTCAAGTAACGTGCCCTGTAACATGTTTCACAAATTACAAATTGGGAATATGACTTGGCTACAGCTCGAAAAAACATTTCATCCATCCATCCATCCATTGTCATCCGCTTATCCGGGGCCGGGTCGCGGGGGCAGCTGCCTGAGCAGGGACACCCAGACTTCCCTCTCCCCTGACACTGCCTCCAGCTCTTCCGGGAGGATCCCAAGGCATTCCCAGGCCAGCTGGGTGACATAGTCACACCAGTGTGTCCTGGGTCTTCCTCGGGGTCTCCTCCCGGCGGGACATGTCAGGAACACCTCCCGAGGGAGGCGTCCGGGGGGCATCCGAAACAGATGCCCGAGCCACCTCAGCTGGCTCCTCTCGATGTGGAGGAGCAGCGGCTCTACTCTGAGCTCCTCCCGGGTGACAGAGCTCTTCACCTTATCTCTAAGGGAGCGCC
>CAEMYA010000810.1:85389-104444 GCA_903131615.1 Diplodus sargus | reverse complement strand
CCAGCGAGGTGACATTCCATGTCCCCATGGCTAGAGTCACCATCCGGGGATTGGGCTGCCGGGGCCCCCGCCCACGACTGCCACCCATATCCCACTGCACCGGCCCCTTCTGAACCCTCCCGTGAGTGGTGAGCCCACGGGAGGACGGGCCCATGTTGCTCGTTTGGGCTGCGCCCAGCCGGGTACCATGGGCGAAGACCCGGCCACCAGGCGCTCACCTGCGAGCCCCAACCCCAGGCCTGGCTCCAGGGTGGGGCCGCGGTGACGCCGATCCGGGCGACGTGCACGTCCTTGCTGTTCGATCTATCATTGGGGGCGAGTGAACCGATCTTAGTCTGACCCATCACCTAGGACCTGTTTGCCTTGGGAGACCCTACCAGGGGCATTAAGCCCCGGACAACATAGCTCCTAGGATCATTCGGGTGCTCAAACCCCTCCACCACGATAAGGTGCCGGTTCAAAAAAAACATTTCAGTCAAAAGATTTTTTTTTTTTGCTTTAATCCATGAGTTCAGTTGAATTATGCACTTTTGCTCAGAAGAATGCAATTTGTTCCCTTGGAATATGGCAGCTTTTTTGTTAAGTTATCCTGTCCATGTTCCAGACTGAAAAAGTTGAATTATTTAATTTTGAAGAATGGACTTTTGTTCCCTATGGCAGCTTTTTGAGTTAATTGATAGGCTATTTATTTACAAATGTAGCCACAGATGAAGACAAAATCAATCTTGTATGGAAAAAATCATTAAAAATAGCAATAATCGAAGAATCGTGGCAACAATAATCAAATCAAATCGACAATCGTTATAATCGTTATTATCGACCAATCGAAGAATTGAAGCTCCCATATTGGCCTGGGCGATAAACCGAAAATTTACCGATACCGAAATTTACGACGATAACCGACGTCATTTTGGCCATGTCGGTATATTCGGTGTCATAGGCGTAACATCCACTAGGAACAGGGGGACACGTTAGGTCCACTTGATTAATCTACCCGGCGTATGTGCTTATTTTTAATTTGATGGCAAACTCCGCCCCCCCGATGCAACACCAGCTATGCCAGGTTAGTAATCAAGTGAACCCACTCTCGCTGTAAGTCTCGGACAGTTTGGGTAATGACGCTGCGTTCAAAGGCTGCAACAGGTCACTGTCTTCTGCCGGGCCGGTCCATTGATCAAACAATTGTGTTTTATTTTTTAATAACTCAAAGTAATGACTGTATTTCCAGCTAGAAAACGCGCATCTCTCTCCTCCCTCCATTGTTGTTTGCATTTGTGTCTCTGTGTGGTCTGACACGAGAGTGAGCTCATGCTGAGAAACGTGACTTCTCGCGTACGTGACATCACTCCCCGAGACGCAAGAAGAAAGCAAAAATATATATTTTTACTAAGGAAAATGACATAGTAACGCATTACTGGCATCACTGATTGTGTAATTCAAGTGCAACATGGAGCATGAAGATGTAAAGAAAAAAATTAACTTTGAGCAAGTTTGGAGGAAAGTCGGAGGTGTGGACCCACTTTAAACAACTCATGGGCCGTGATAATAACGTGTCGGCTTTGTCGATTGCATTAAGTGCGGCACTTGTTGCATTATTCATTAAGATTTCTGTTGTTCAAACAACTCGCAATTGTAGTCGAGAACGTCAGTTATAACAGCCCACGTATTAAACAGTTGTCGGGTTTAAATCGGTCTCGGGCTCATAATTACATTCAGTGTGTCAGGCCGGACACAACGTGCACGAGCTCGGGTCGGGCTTGATTCTAAGCTCTACTCGGGTCCAGCCGCGACTTTACTGAGGTTCACCCAGTGTGAGCAGCAGGAGGCAGCAGGAGGACGGTCAGCTCACCCCCCAGAACATGGCACTGAATCGCTGACTGAATCGCAGTCATCAAATTACTTAGCATAAATAAATTAATACAAAATAATTGCAGTTCTTTCAATATCTTCCATGTCATGGGGCCCAGTGACTCCAGCAGCAGATTGCATTAGTAAACTGGACGAATGAGACACAGCTATGTTTATTGTAATTTAGTGCTTCCTCTATTTTATATGAATATTAATATGCACAAATCTTGATTTTTCTCAATAGCTTCCATGTCATATGACCCACTGACTTCTGAAACAGATTCTGTGTCTATCAAAAATATATAATGATAAAGAAAATAATGGTAAAAAAAGTTCTCTAATGCTCAAGAGGTTAACATACTATTAAGCAGCAATGTCAACTTCTCCACTATTTTGTCTCATGTCTTAGATTCTGATTCTGAAATCCTCAAAATGTTTATTTATTTACATCCAACCTCTTCCACCACCTGCTGTACAACCACGTGATTCAAGAAATAAAAAAAGCGAGAAGCTTAGAATTTGTTTATAAGGAACTGTATATTTTATACTTTTAAACTTGTTCAGTTGTTGTCATTTCAAGTAATCTGTGCTTTTCAGATGTTCTTAACTACTAAATAAATAGTCCTTTAAAGTGGCATTTCTGTAAATACGCAGGATTTTTGTTCCTTTTTTTAGGTGGGGGGGGGTTACTTATTGTTCATTTATCGTTATCGAAGGTGAGTTGCTCAATATATCGTGATACTGATCTGAGGCCATATCGCCCAGCCCTACTCCCATGATCGTAATCGAATCGAATCGTGAGGTACCCTTGTTGGAACACCCCTACTGTTTTCAGTGTTGGTGGTTGTGAATTTTGGTGAAAGTAACTTAAAAGTAATACAATAGTAGTGTAATGCCTTGCAATTCAAAGACAGTAATATTATAATGTAATAAAGTTACTGAAATGACAGTAACAAGTAATAAATAATGCATTACATGTTTGGAGTAACTTGCCCAACACTGTCAAATGTGTCCCCTATCTGTAAGAAGACTTGGCTTGCCATCTAATCTTACTTTATTAGAAGTAAGAAATGAAAAGTAGAGAAAAGTGAACATTCCCTTTTCGCTTGTCTGCTGACAGCCTGTCAGCAGCAGGAGAGATGCTCTGTGCTGCACAGAGCGCTGTTCGCTTATTCATCAAAGTTTATTAATATTGAATGTGTCATCAGTCCAAATTGCATCAAATTCTACCTTCTCCTCAGCCATACTTTTCTATTGTTACCAGGCTGCATGTGTGATGACACACAGACAATCAGGCGCTAACTTAACGAGGTCACGTAAAGTGATTAATGGTGTGTTAATTATTCTTTAGCGTATTATGGTTTCCATATCAATCACGTGCGTTAACACGTACGTTTTTTCTACAGTCAACACGTTAACTTTGACAACCCCACATTTTATATAATTTAGTCTGAAAACCACTAATTTAGCTAACGTTAGTTGTTAACATAAACAAAGTGTTAACGTGCAGTGTTGGCCTAAGTTTCTCAAAAAGTCTTAACTTACATTTCATGTGACTGCAGAGCACAGGCTCTCCCAATGCACAAATCTGCTAAATTTTTTTGCAGACCTTGCATGACGTCACTCTTTTTTTTTTCCGGTCCTTGTCTTAACCATAGTTTGTAATTATCATTTTCAAGCCAACGCTTGTTAAAGTGAAACTCTCACCAAAATGCAACCTAGGCTTTTTTTGTGAATGTATATGAGTCAAACCTTTGTGTAAAAGCATAATTCTGACGAAAGAGGCACTTTGAAGATTGACCGTATTTTCTTTTTTTTGGCTCAAACTCATTTTCAGTGGGAGTGCATGGGGCACTTTTATGCTAGCATCAAAATCACTATTTTTAAAACACTAAGAAGGCTCAACACAACATGAAACTTTGCTCATAGTTTCACCAGGGTCTCTACACATAGCTCAACTGAACCACATACACTCAGACGTGTCGATCCCCAAGTACGTCTGGGCTGCCATGACGACGGCTAGAAAAAGAAGTTGCTGCTAACGTGAGTTGTGCAAAAGCTTTCTTTTTAGTAAACTCTGTGTACACAAACAATGTTCTCAATGCTCATGTTCATGTGTAGAGACCCTGGTGATACTACGGGCAAAGTTTCATGTTGTGTCGAGCCTTCTTGGTGTTTTAAAAACAGCGATTTTGATGCTAGCGTGAAAGTGCCCCATGCACTCCATTGAAAATGAGTTTGAGCCGAAAACGAAAATATGGTCAATCTTAAAAGTGCCCCTTTCGTCGTAATTATGCTTTTACGCGAAGGTTTGACTCATATACATTCACAAAAAAAGGCTAGGTTGCATTTTTGCAAGAGTTTCACTTTAACACAGCACCCTCCCGGCATTGTGTCATCTCCTGTTGTCGCTCTTTGAGTGGGGCGGTGCAGGGTCACACACAGACTGGCAGGTCAAAGAGAGGAGCAGAGCAGCTCAGCTGAGTCCAGGAGAAAACATCTCCACATATGGTTCTCTTACTGATTTTATTTCACCTTGTAATAAGCAAACTATCCAGTCTGATCCCAATTTTGTTATAATGTCAAGCACTTTCAAGCACTTAAACTAAAATCCAAGAACTTTTCAGACCTTGAAAACACAACATTGAAATGATTTTTCATCATCTAACAAATCTTTACAAAGTCACCATGAATTACTAGTGTTTTTTGCTGGTTACTTGTTTGCTGTTGGGATCACAAAGCTCCTGATAATTAACAACCACTAGATTTACCACAAGTTAACATAGGTTTAGTCCTACCTTTCTTCATGTCCCTGAAAGGCGGATTACTGAAGCAGTAGGGGCACAGGGGGTAGCTCTTGCCCCGGGCCCCAGACGTCCACAGCACAAGCTCAAAGTCATCCAGTGGACAGCGGAGCTCCTTGTAGAGCTTGATGGCTCCATTCTGGGGAAGACTATAGGTCTCATCACAGTGGGAGCAGTGGAGCCTGCTGGGCTTGGCCTGCAGATACATATCAGAATTAGATCAAGTGCATAATCTCTCTATAAAAGCAAGGAATCTCTGTCTGTCTGTCTGTCTGTCTGTCTGTGTATGTGTGTCTGCCTCAAATATCTCTGCGGATCAGGATCAGACTGACCTGAAACTTTTAACATGGCTACTGCGTGGTTCAAAGGTGTGCGACTTTGCATTTGTTTGGACTGCAATGATACCGTCAATAAATTATTTCATAAATGCTTTACCAATTCCGCGAGCATTGTCCACCGGAGCCAGCACAGTCACGTGCGCACCAGAGGCAATCACTGCAGAGCTCAAGCCACGACATATCTTAAGAAACAAGCGGATTTATACCTGCAGCGGCGCGAGCTGGACCAGGGTTTTGCCGGCGGTTCGGTCCCTTTCTGTTCTGTGCATCTAAACTGACTGATGTGAATTAATGAGACTAAACAAGTCCGGACCGAGTCTGTTCCGATCTGAGGATATCCGGAGACACGCAGACAACAAAGTGGAATCGGAATCTGTGGATGTTCGTGTGTAGCTAGCTGCTAGCCGCAAGCCCACACGAACCACCTCCCGAGGCGATGGACCGGACCCACTGGCACGTCCAAAACCGGACTTAGGGTAAATAATGTCCGCCACGCTTTTTCGCAAACATTGCCGTCATGTTTGCCATCAGGAACGGTAAAAACGGGCTTTTGTCACGAAAGTGTCCAAGCAGCAAGTTTGGTTGTTGAGGAACAGGAAGTTGTGTGAGGGACGTCGGCGGTGATACAGACAGCGACAGAGATAGTGAGTTTTGAGAGTTGAGAGACAAAACCGTTGTCCACGAAAAAATCAGACCTCATAATCGCTTGGTGCTATTTTCTCTCGATTCGTATCACTGCGCGCTGCCCACAGCCGCACACGAATCCAACACTTTTTTCAGTTGTTTGGCAGTGTTTTACGTGCTCGGACTAACGAACACAGTGACGCGAGAGAGCTAACGTGAGAGCTAGCTAGCGATACGTTTTAAGCTGTGGCATGATGCGATCCCATTTATGGTAGCGGTAGCACTCCACCCCTGTGGGCATTATTTGACACTTAAAACAAGTGCAACACCTGTCTGTCAACCGGTCTCTCACGGCTCCAGCTTCAACCTGTACCACTTCTCTGTCCCTCCTGTCCCTCTCCGCCGGTTCTAACTCCATCTGGCGAATTTCGGCATCAGTGTATTCGGGTTCGTAAAGATACCCCCTTGGCTCTGTGCTAAAGTCTTCATAATCGTCTGTGTCATAGTCAGACATGTTGTTAACTTTCTGAGCAGTAAACACAGTGAAACAGGCTGACAGCAGCAGCAGCGCGCAGTGATACGAATCAAGAGAAAATAGCACCAAGCGATTATGAGGTCTGACTTATTCGTGGACAACGGTTTTGTGATGCAAATTAATCACTCTTTTGAACACATTTGTTTTGAGAAGAAAAAAGGCTTTATTTTCATGACCCCAGAGAACTTGCCGGACTACTTTCGTCAGCACCAAAGCCGGGCAAGAACTCGGCGCACAGGACACTGTCGGGGGTAAGTCAGTGTTGGTGCACTACACTGCTGATGGGGATGCCATACAGATTCATATCAAAAAACCCGAACTATCCCTTTAAGAGACACTTTGGAAGACCAGGAGATTAGGCAGAAGTCAGTTTGGGTTTTCTCCTCCTCCTGCTAGTTTTCAATCACGCACAGGGATGTTTCAAGATCTCCTCTGCTGATGTGGAGCTGGTTTGACTCAGTGCAGCTGTTGAGTAGCCCTGCTTCTTCATAGGGTGTTGTGGCTGGGAACGATGCACCTTTGGAACATAGAAATGATTGCCAAGTCCTCTTTAAAGAGCAACTAAACCCCTCAGTTTTGGATGACGTGCTCTAAGCTGGAAATTCAAAAAATGCCTTGATTATGGGCGGGGCTCCAGGAGTACTCTCCGATTCCCCCCCTCCCCCCTAACTGTCACCACACTCACACGCGCAGAAACAAAAAAGTATACATTTAGGGCAGTACTTGTCGCGAAACCAGCCCAGTGGCATCACGTTTGCATATTCATCAGGGGGCGGTACCCATCCAACAGTCTTTCAGTGCCGTAACAATCTCAAGCGGCACATATAGTCATGTGTCGATGGAATAACAGCGGCATAATAGCAGCATACCACTCCGAGAATCTGTATGTCATTCTGGGGATCGGTATATACCACTCCGAGAATCTGTATGTCATTCTGGGGATCGGTATGCCATTCTAGGGATCGGTATATTCCGTTGAGCAGCAATCGACATACCTTCAGCCACTTTTCGATCTCGGCGCTACTGTCTCATGGCCACACATAGCTTTTGACTGTCTTGTGTTAGTGGACAGGCAAGAAATTAATTTCTTCTTACATTCCTAGTTAATTTGTTGGACCAAAGTAGCCTTGCAAGTGATGTTAGTGCTCGTTGGGAGACTCTTGTATTCGTTGTTGGACTGCCATAGCAACTGTCAAACCCGTTTGTAGTTCAAGGTCTGAAAAGTCCAGTATTAGGGCTCGTCACAGTAGTTGATGGTTAGCTCAGATGTAGTCACTGTTAAAGTCTGTGTAAAGCAAATTCAGCCATTTTCTTCTAAACACATTAAAAAGGTCATAAATGTATTTCCTTAAAACATGTAAAAAGCCATTCAACCATTTAGAATGTAATTTTGGAGCTAGGCTCACAAAATGTGTTTCACCATTTCTGTGTTCAGGATTTAATGGGCGGGTCAGAAATCAAGCCCGCGTTACGTACGTCTTGTCTTGGACAGCATCTCTTAGAATAGTTTGCAGCTAGCTAACCAGTCAACCAGTCAGCTAACCAGTCATGTCTCCTCCACATCGCTCCTGCATCTTTCCTGGATGCCACAGTGTGCAGGGTAACGGCACCGTTAGCTTATTGAAGTTTCCTAAGGACGACAACGTAAGGAAACGGTGGATCGATTTTGTCAAAAGGAGCTACTGTTGAGAGTTAAAAATCACCACCAACACCCGTCTCTGCAGTGTCTACTTTACCCCCGATAGTTACAGCAACTGTCACCAGGTAAAGTCTGGATATATGAAGAGTCTGTTGACGATGGACAGTGCGGCCGTACCGACGCTATCCGTCCCCGGCTTGCATCCTCCCGTCCCGCCGATAGCGCATGCTCTCATCCCCGCCACCGGCCAGACTTTAGATTCTCTGGCCGAGCCAGACCCTGCGGCCGGCCCTTGATCAAGCATTTGTGTGTGTGTGTGTTTGTAATAACTCAAAATAATGACTGTATTTCCAGCTACAAAAGGCGCATCTCTCTCCTCCCTCCATGTTGTTTGTGCCGCTGCGTGGTTTTACATGTGAGTGAATGTCCTTGTAGGATCACATGCTCTCATGTCTCCATCACAAGTCTCTGCTTCCTATACCCATCCTCTCACTTCTCAACCACAAGACAAGATTAACCTAAACAAAGCCTATCTGTTTGACTGACTATTCGCTTCTTCTTCCCCCCCTCCAAAGAAGATGAACTCCTTTTTCCTCAGGACAAACAGGTCAAGCACAAGTCTTCTTTTTCTACAGAGTGGGACGATGTGTTGCTTTCTTGCTATAAGCATATCATGAGAGAACTTATTCTATTAAGTTACAATGACTAAGCACAATAGAGTCCTCTCTCTCCATATCAGATGACAGGAAGTGGGGCTAGATGTTGGTTGGGGTAAAGATGACCCAGTTCTTTTTGATTTTTGATTTTAATATACCGTTAAAGTATCACCGCCTGATCCAGAAGAAGTTGAATTAGTTTCAGAATCAGCCTATATATATATTTATATATATATATATATTTATATATATATATATATATATAATACTTTATATTTTGTCTTTTATTCTATTTAGTTTAATGTATGTTAAATGTATGTCTAATGTATGTTTTGTATTTTGTATGCTACTGGACACTTGAATTTCCCTCGGGATAAATAAAGTATCTATCTATCTATCTATCTATCTATCTATCTATCTATCAGTCTGACATTTCATGAATTTGCTGGCTGACTAGCTGAAAGTCACTCTGATCAGATAGATTTAATCATCTATCATAGTATTTGTAAACTTTCACAAAAAGTAGTCTTTTAGATAGATGTGAATATCATGAGCTTCGGGTGGGCTTGAGTCAAATCGCACAATGTTGCGGGCAATTTTGTCAAGGTCTCTGTCAGAAATCACTCAAATTTGGTCAATAAAGCCATAACACCCTAATATTACTCTCCTCCAAAATTTGTGACTTCATCAAATGGCGTTGCCCTGGTAACAAACTATTCTCCAAGAAACGCAAAGTTGTTGTTTAGGGGCTCGCGATGTCCGAAAACCTTCAAAACTTGGCACACATGTCAATGTGTGGGGTTCATTGTCTTGCCAGAGGTTACATCAACATGTAGACTGCATGGGCAGCAATGTGTACAAGTGTACTTCAGGGTCAAAATGCATACCAAGTACGAAAAATGCGTACATGTTGGCAGGTCTGTACTGACCATCCGATTAGTGGGCCTGCTCTGCCTCCTGAGCCACAGCTGTCCCATCACTTTAACAAACTCCTACAGGGGGATTCTTCCAAATGTGGTCGATCTGTACAATACACCTTAACAATGGAAAGGTATCAAAAGGTTATGCATAAATTGAACGGCATGGAGGTGGAAGGAGTCAATTCTTGTTGTTTTGCTTAGAAACAGGTAGTTGTTGTAACTTCAGTGTAAATTGTCAAATCTTCTTAAAACTCCATCCATAACATGCCAATCCTAACTCTGCCGCACAGCAACATATGATCAATTCAGAATTCAGAATAAGAAAAATCAATAAATGTCTATATTGCTGCAAGTTTTCAAATATTACCACAATGGACAACATGGGCTTTCTCTAGACTGTAAATATGGAGTTGTTTGAATTTTGTTCAGATTGTCTGCATGGTATTTCCGCAGAGCTATTAAAAATCTAGCTGTGATTCCTACTGTTTGCACAACATTTTCTATTTCAATTCATTTTTAAAGTACATTTCTCCAAAACAATTGAAAATACACCTGAAACCAGCAAAATGTGTGATTTTCTATCCACCTTATTCCTAGCTCCCATGAGCCCTTGCGTGAATTATGGGACAGACTTCTGGTATGAACCGGAACCAGCGCTTTTACATGCTAGCTGTCAGCGATAATCTTTCTCCGGCGATTACATAAACCATGTGGGAACACCAGCTGTCGCAGCTCAGACAAGCCGGCATTACAATCCCACTGCCTAATAATATAGAGGGGTGGGAGGATGACATGAAAAAGTGGCCTAAAATAACATACAGTAGCATATTTAGCTACTTTCTCAACTCTGCCGCTTTGGACGGGGAGGCAATGAATAACCTAAAAAGCTCTGAGGCGTATCGGTATCTGCACAGTAATAAGGTGGGACGCGTTTTGTTAAAAGAGATTGTGGGACACAATCTGATTTACCTTAAAGCAGACGTAGAGCCCAGCCAAAGCCTTTAAGTCCCCCATCACCGAGCCTGGGTTTTAGTGTCATCATCGGGTGAAATACAAACAGCAGGGTGTTCATGTGTTGCAGGTCAAGGCAGATCTTGCAGCCACACTGCTGCCATCCTTTGGAAGGTATATTGATTGTTCTGGTAGTTTTAATGATAATTTTCATTGCTTTTAATGTAGGGCTGCAACAAACGATTATTTTTGTAGTCAATTAAATGTCAATTAGTCAATTAAATGTAATTAAAACTATAGAAAGGGGGCTTCCGGTTCCGGTCATGGAGCTGTTCAGACGTGAGTGAAGTCAGCTCTGCGGACATGTGAGACATAGACTGATATTTTACGACGAACACTGCATAATAAGTGTTAGTGTAGTTAACTAGTGTTTATATTTAGCCTAAGCCATCCACTTATATTCTCCCGACACTGTATCCTCAATTGCAACCATGCCGAACACTCAAGCCATGACGGCGACCAACCTATACTCGACCAGCATCTCGTTAAGATGGATACCCCACTGAGCGTAGCAACCTTTACCGACCACCTAAACTTATTGAAGGACGATTTATTTGGGAAAATCGACTCGGTGGCGGGATCACTAAGAAGCGAAATATCATCTGTACGAGCTGAGCTAGCCTCCGCCACTAATGCTCTTGGTGCTACAGCGGACTCCCACGCGACTCGGCTAGCTGACCTCGAAAACACTGCCGCTTTCTGTGGGGATTCTGTCAGAGATTTGCAGACGACTGTCATTGACCTGGGCCAGGAGGTGTCTTCTCTGAAAGCTAAGTGTGAGGATCTGGAAAGCAGGTCCAGATGGAATAATGTGAGAGTGGTTGGCCTGAGAGAGGACATCGAGGGGAGTCAGGCCGCTACCTCGATGGCTAAGTGGCTACATGAGACTTTGCACCTGGACTCTCTGCTGGTGATTGACCGGGCACACAGATCGCTGCATCCTAAGCCAAAAACTGGAGAGGCTCCACGGCCTATAATTATCAGGCTGCACTACTACGGAGACAGGGTCGCTATCATTCAGAAAGCCAGGGCACTCGGCGGCGCTCTACAACATGAGGGGAAAAGAGTGCACATCTTTCCAGACCTCACGGCCACCCAGATGAAAAAGCGTGAAGCCTTCGCAGGAGTCAAGCGGCTCATGCGCGGCAACTCCGCATTTAAGGACTATGGATATTTTCAACCTGGCCATCTGAGGGTAACCCTGCTGAATGGGGAGCGACACCATTTTGAGGATCCGGCTGCAGCTGTACGTTTTCTTCGGCTTCACTCAACATCTCCAGATGACTCTGTTGCCCCTGGTAACGGTGCGTCACCGGTGGACTGTGTGGATGTGGACTCTCCTCCGTAGGTAACATTACATCGCTATATAGCGCTACTGTCATAGCCTGTATATTGAAAGCTGGTGGTAGGCTTACTGTTAAGTCATGAATGAAAAGGGAGAGTTTTGGTGGTCTCTGGCTTCTGTTATGTTCTTTACATCCAGTTTCACGATTCAGCATTTTTACTCTATACTACTCTGTGTTTTTTGATAAGTCAGTTTTACAAATTCATAAATATGTGTTAAGATAAGCGTAAGGGAAGAGGGGATATTGATAATATGTTCTCATTACTATCTTAACCTGCTCTCCCTCCCATTGCCTTCTATATTGTATTCTACTCTGTTGTGCAGCCTGTTACTGTACCCTTAGTCAAAATGTGTAGTTTGAATGACATTTTCAATTTCAAGTGTTCTTGTGTTGTTAAGTTTGCCATTTATATCACATGGTCCAGTTTGAAGCAACTGAAAAATGCTCCTTTTCAAGGAGTTTCTGGAGGGTATGTTGGTGCTCTTGAGCGCGGCTCGTTTTGGAGCTGTTGTTTTGTGTTGTGGTTTGTTTGTTTTGTTTTTGTTTTCTCTTTTCTTTCTTCTCCCCTCCTCCATCCCTATGGTCTCCATCCATCTATGGTCTCTGTGTTTTTTGATAAGTCAATTTTACAAATTCATAAATATGTGTTAAGATAAGCGTAAGGGAAGAGGGGATATTGATAATATGTTCTCATTACTATCTTAACCTGCTCTCCCTCCCATTCCCTTCTATATTGTATTCTAATCTGTTGTGCAGCCTGTTACTGTACCCTTAGTCAAAATGTGTAGTTTGAATGACATTTTCAATTTCAAGTGTTCTTGTGTTGTTAAGTTTGCCATTTATATCACATGGTCCAGTTTGAAGCAACTGAAAAATGCTCTTTTTCAAGGAGTTTCTGGAGGGTATGTTGGTGCTCTTGAGCGCGGCTCGTTTTGGAGCTGTTGTTTTGTGTTTTGGTTTGTTTGTTTTGTTTTTGTTTTCTCTTTTCTTTCTTCTCCCCTCCTCCATCCCTATGGTCTCCATCCATCTATGTGCAAAGTTGGCATGCCCTCAGGGTGTTACACAGTATATCATCTCAATCTCTAGTTTATGAGTAGGTCAAATAGCAGTCCAAGCAGAGCAGGGTCACTTTCTTTTGTGAGCTGGAATGTCAAAGGGTTGAATTCATCCGTCAAAATTAACAAAGTCTTAAATCACTTGCGAAGCTTAAACACAATGGTAGCTTTTCTGCAAGAAACGCATTTGAGACCCTCTGACCACAACAAATTGAGAAGGAGTTGGGTTGGACAGATATATCCCTCCACCTTTACATGCAAGTCAAGAGGAGCGACCATAAAAATTCATCAGGCCATTCCATTTAAAGTATCTCACACTATGGCAGACCCAAATGGGCATTATATTTTCATTTCTGGTAAACTATATAATACACCACTAGTTCTTGCTAATATGTATGGGCCCAACTGGGATGATGATGGCTTTTTTCGTAAATTGTTTTCAGCAATCCCCGACCTAGAATCCCATTATCTGATACTAGGTGGGGATTTTAACTGCTGCTTGGACCCAATTCCAGATCGGTCCTCCAAGAAAACCTGCGCATAATTAAAATTCGTCCAATGTAATTAAAGCTTTTGTGGAAGAGTATGGGGTCTCCGACCCATGGAGATTCTTATACCCCCAAAGTAAAAAATGTTCTTTCTTTTCCCCAGTTCATCACACCTTTTCACGTATAGATTTTTTCCTACTAGATAACAAATTACTCCCCCAAGTACGTGCAGTGTCTTACAATGCTATCGTTATCTCAGACCATGCCCCTGTGACCCTTGAGCTCTCTTTCCCAGATAAGCCAAATTCTCGTTGTCCATGGCGTTTCAACCCGTTGCTACTCTCAGATGAAGCATTTACCAACCATATAGCATCTGAAATAGATCTTTTTGTAAGCACTAATGTCACCCTAGGGGTATCTGCTTCATTGGTTTGGGAGACCTTCAAGGCTTACATTAGGGGCCAAATTATAGCTTTTTCTGGATCTCAGGGTAGGCAGCATAGGGTACGCCAGTCTCAAATACTTACATCAATAACAGAGTTAGAGGATGAATGTGCCTCTTCCCCATCTTCAGATTTGTATAAAAAGCTTCTTATTCTCAAATCTGAATTTGACACTTTAGCTACAACGCAAGCAGAATCTAAGCTATTACAGCTAAGACACCCAGTATATGAATCTGGGGAAAGACCCTCTAAACTATTAGCTTACCAGCTAAGACAAGTGAGCACAAACAACCTTATTTCTAAACTAGCCACGACATCTGGCGTGACTACAGACCCCCAGGAAATTAATAGCCACTTTAGAGACTTCTTTAGTTTATTATATAAATCTGAACAGAATAATGACCCACAAAACGTTTGATTAGTTTTTCAACCAAATAAATATACCCCAAATTTCTACAAACCAAAAGGAAAGTCTGAATAAAGCGCTCACCGCAGATGAACTTATTAAGGCAATCAGCTCTATGCAATCTGGGAAAAGCCCAGGTCCAGGCGGCCTCCCCATAAAGTTTTTCAAGAAATTCTCTACAAAAATTGCGCCTTGGTTGCTGAATATGCTCAATGAGTCTTTAATATCTGGTATTCTCCCCCCCTCTCTCTGGCAAGCCTCTATCTCTTTAATATTAAAAAAAAAATAAAGACCCACTCCATTGCTCATCCTACCGCCCTATTTCACTGTTAAATGCTGATGTCAAGGTGCTCGCCAAAGTTCTTGCACTTAGATTAGAATCTGTCCTTCCATCAATCATACACTCTGACCAAACTGGGTTCATTAAAAACCGGCATTCTTTTTTCAATGGCAGGCGTCTCTTCAACATAATCTATGACAATAAGGTTTCTCGGTGTCCAGAGGTAGTGGTCTCCCTGGACGCCGAGAAAGCCTTCGATAGGGTTGAGTGGGAATATCTTTTCACCACCCTCTCTAAATTTGGTTTGGCCAGGGCTTTTTATCTTGGACACGGCTCCTATATTCATCACCCTTATCCTCAGTTGGCACTAACAATGACATCTCCGCCTACCTCCCTCTTCACAGAGGGACTAGACAGGGGTGTCTTCTTTCTCCTCTTTTGTTCGCTGCGGCTATCGAAACATTGGCCATTGCTCTGCGTAGCCTCCCAGGGTTTAAAGGAATTACTAGATATGGAACTGTTCAGAAAGTATCTCTATACGCTGATGACCTCCTTTTATTCATTTCCAAGCCAATTGAGTCTGTCCCACATATACTAAAGACATTAGAGTGTTTCGGAAAGATCTCTGGTTACAAACTCAACTTTGACAAAAGTGAGGTTTTTCCTGTTAATAAATGGTAAATGGTTTAACGACAGCTCAAAGCGCTGTACAATGCATGCCACATTCACCCATTCACACACACATTCATGCACTGATGACGGCTGCCATGCAAGGTGCCAACTACTCATCAGGAGCAATTTTGGGGTTCAGTATCTTGCTCAAGGACACTTCAACATGCAACTAGGGGGAGCCGGGATTCGAACTGGTGACCTTCCGATCACTAGACGACCTGCTCTACCCACTGAGCCACAGCCGCCCCCTAAAGCTGCAACCACAAAGCTGCTTTCAACACTTCCCTTTAAAATGTCAAAGAAAGGTTTTACATACCTAGGGGAAGCAGTTACTGATAAATTTAACAAACTCTTTAAATCCAACTTTGAAACTTTATTCACTCGTGTAAAGGATGATCTTCACCGTTGGTTGTCATTGCCTTTATCTCTGGCAGGCAGAATCAATTCAGTTAAGATGACAGTGCTTCCCAAATTCCTTGAGGGGAACTACTCCTTTTCCAGTGTATTCCTGCATTTATTCCAAGACATTCTTCCGCAAATTAGACCCGGCTGTGTTGGAGTTTATATGGGACAGAAAGGTTCCCCGACTACGTAAAAATGTTCTACAGAAACCAAAAGGAGATGGTGGTATGGCACTACCCAACTTTTTATATTATTATTGGGCCGCTAACATGCAACCAATCCTGCACTGGATGCGAGCGGATGATGATTTCCCTGCCTGGTGTCTGATGGAGTCGTCATCTTGTGCTCCAGCCTGTCTCTCTGCACGTATTGCTTCCGTCCCTGTCTCTGTTAGGCTCAAAACTGGCAGCAATATGCTTGTAAACTCTACTCTGCGTATATGGCGCCAGTTTTGTAAATCTATTGGAGCTCAGACACCACCACTATGCATGCCAATTTGTAAAAACCCTATGTTTCCTCCTTCAATGCAAGACAAAGCCTTTGAGTTGTGGTTTCAGAATGGCATACATACAGTAAGGGAACTTTTTTGTTGAAGGTATCTTTGCTTCATTTCAGCAATTGGCCGAGAGATTCCATCTACCAAATTCTCATCTGTTTAGATACCTTCAAGTAAGAGACTTTTATAGAAAGAGGTATCAAGATGTTCCTCACACTCCAGCAGATACACTGATTGATACAATCCTCAGGGCTCCCATGGCAATGAAGGGGTTAATATCTTCTCTCTATAATGCAATTCTTTCTCTTTGCTCTCCATCTGACCAAACACTGGTCATCATAACTATCTGGTCCCAGGATCTGAATGTAGATTTGTCAGATTTATGGGAATCCCTCCTCTTGCGTGTCCATTCATCTTCTATATGTGCCAGGCATGGGGTTATTCAATGCAAGCTTATACATCGCGTATATTGGACCAAGCCTAGACTGTCCCGTATTTATTGCAACATTGACCCACTGTGTGATAAATGTCGACAACATCTTGGTACTCTTATTCATATGTTTTGGACGTGTCCATCTTTACATGCATACTGGGTTTCTATATTCTCCAATCTCTCTGATGTACTTCAAAAAACCCTGGAACCATGTCCACTCATGGCCCTATTCGGTGTCTTATCAGATTCCACTAAATGATCAAAACCCCAATCTGATTTTCTTGCTTTTTTCTGTTTGATCACTAGGCGTCTAATTTTGAGACACTGGAAATCACAACACCCACCATCACATTCATTGTGGATCAGGGACATACTAACATTCGAAAAGATTCGACACTTAAAGAGAGGTTCTGTATCTAAATTTAATGAATTGTGGCAGCCGATCCTTCTACATGTAGAGGGTCTTGACTTACAACCTCCAGACACTCTGTAAGTTTATTGTACATCTACTCTTTGACCGATGACTGTGAGCTCCCTCATGTATCTGCTCTAGTATGCGCTTAGATGTGTGTGCGTAAGACCCCCCCCCGTTATTTATACTTTTTTATTATTATTATCATTATTTATCTATTTTTATTATTACTATTATGTGTATGTATGTATATGTGTATAGATATGCATATACATTTAAAAAATATATATATATATTTCTTTTTAATTTATTTATTTTATTAATTTACTTATTTATTACTTATTTTGCCTTTTCTGTTTATATGTATGTGTTGTTGTCGTTCTTGTTAATCTCCCTCGTGGCCTTTTTCGTATTTCTTCTATTATGTGTAAAAGGAAAAAAAAAACTTTCAATAAACATACCATGAACAAAAAAAAACTATAGAAAGGGGCAGGTATCATAAGGTTTTTTCTTCCTGCTCCTTTTCATTTATGGTGTTACATATATAATCATGTAATGTGTGCAATAATGTAATGTATTTAATCTATGAATGGAGTAAATAGATGTGAATGAACGAATGAATCTTTAATTTATTTTCAAATCTGGTTGAGAATGCTGTGAGACAGGGAAAGACAGGGACATCATGTACTGATGTACAGAGAAAGTGGAATGCAGGCACAAGAAAGAATGCTGAACTGAAAAGGGTGAAGCACATCAATTTAAACGCCATAAAGCAGACCACATTCATGAAGGCACATCAGCATCAACATCAGATCCCACAGGTGCGACGTCAGCAGAGTGTGCTCCCAAACTGTTCAAGGATCACAAAGAATTTGAAAATTACATCAGTTCTTCTGTGATGGCCCCAATGTATCAGCTGCAGAATAATGGCTCCCTTCAACAGTGTTACAGATTAGTTGTAGACGAGTCTTCTCAAAGCCAGAATGATCTACAGATACCCCATACAGAGCACAGCAAAATGCTGACTTGCGGGAAGTGTCTCAGTTTTTATGAATCCAATGTTCAACTAAGCCCAGCTCATGTGGAGAAGTTGAGTGAAGAGACCCAACTACAGAGTGCATCACAACTTTGGCATGATGCAAGGAAGCTGCGACTGACTGCGAGCACGGCAAAGAGAGTGCCTAAACGAAGCACTACAAACCCACAGAAGTTCCTCAGTGAACACTTGCACCCCACCTTCACTGGCAATACTGCCACTAAATATGGCAAAGAGAATGAGGAGAAAGCCATAGAGCTCATGGAGGCTCAAGGGCACACTGTGGAGCGGAGAGGCCTGGTGCTGTGTCCTGACCATCCCTGGTTTGGAGTGAGCCCAGATGAAATTCTGGACTAAACTGGTGACTCAGCCAACTGGTGACATTAGAGGCTTAGAAGATGGGAGCTATTTCATTCTTCCCACTGGGCCACGTGGATACTACCTCCAGGTTGGTACATTTTAACTAGAAAAATTGCATTTCCTGCGAAAATACAGTGTGAATGCTGAAGCGAAATCTGCTGAATGTACTGCCGAAAAGCTGCAAAAGCTGAAAGCTGAAATGCCAGAAAAGTTGAAAGGGCTGAAAAGCTGAAAAGCTGAAAGGGCTGAAAAGCTGAAAAAGTTGCAAAGTTAAAGGCTGAAAGAGCTTAAAATGTTGAACATAGTGCCAGCTGAACAGTTTCTGGAGCTGAACATGAAGCTGAATGTATGAAAAAGCTAAAAAGGCTGGAAAAACTGAAGAGGCTGAAAAGGCTGGAAAGCTGAAAAGGCAGAAAAGTCAAAGGCTAAAGGAGTTGAAAAAATTGAACATTTTAATTGCTGAACATGAAGTTGAATGTTTGAAAGAGCTGAAAAGGCTAAAAAGCTGTAGATTAAGAGGCTGTAGAGTGAGAGGGCCGAAAAGGGTAAAACAGGTGAAAAAATGATGAACATGTAAAAAAGAGGGTTGAAAGAGCTCAATAAGGTGAAATAAAGCTGTAAAGTAAGAGGGCTGGAAGAAGTTAAAATGGTGAAAAAAGGCTAAAAAGGTGAAAAGTGAAAGGCTGGAAGAGCTTAAAAATGTGAAAAAAGGATGAAAAGCTGTCGAGTAAGAGGGCCGAAAAAGCTTAAAAAGGTGAAAAAAGGATGAAAAGCTGTAGACTAAGAGGGCCGGACAAGGTTAAGAAGGTTAAAAAGGATGAAGTAAGAGGGCTGACAAAGCTTCAAAAGGT
>CAEMYA010000810.1:58114-80798 GCA_903131615.1 Diplodus sargus | reverse complement strand
CTTGGGATCCTCCCGGAAGAGCTGGAGGCAGTGTCCGGGGAGAGGGAAGTCTGGGTGTCCCTGCTCAGGCAGCTACCCCCGCGACCCGGCCCCGGATAAGCGGAAGATAATGGATGGATGGATGGAACTTTTTCATAAATTCAGCTTTTTCCAAAAATGATTTAACATTAGCGCAAATGGGAAAAGCTTCAAATTGTCTTCAAAACTCATCGCCTTTCAACCTCTTTTTGCTCCTCATCCATTGAGCGAGAGACACCATTCAAACTTTAAAGCACTCAGCAGATCTTGAACTATGGGACCTGTATTTAGTTTTTAAAAATCTTGTACGGTCTTGAAATAATCGCAGTTTTAGTTTGAGCGACTTTTGGCCCGTCTTCTGAGTTTATAATGGGTGTGTATTGCGTCGGCTAGAGTGAGTGACATCACCAACTGCCGCACGCCAGAGTGTAGAGCTGGCACGAAAAAAAGTTAACAAACTTGTTTTCAGCTTGAGTTTGATCCCTCACCTTTTACTTAGACAATATATACATAGAAATGTAGGAAATCTTGTGGGCTTTCAGCTGATGGTCTCATTTCAGATGTGGGACTTACGGTTTTGGATCTAGAAGCCGGAGACCGACAGCAACTCTCACTGCTGTCCGATAAGCCGCAATGTTAATTTTGAGCCAAATTTCCCGGAAAATAGCAGACGGTACCTGATTTGTCTCTCGCTCTCCCGCCCTCATTTTGCACTCTCCAGAAATAAAAACGACACGACCGCGTTCAGCAACTCCTCCTGTAACTCACCATACAAATATTTTGGTGGTAACCTTCACACTTTTTTCAGAAATCGCAGGAGTTTGGGAGGAGTTTTCCCATTCATTCCTTATGGGGGACATTTTTGTCTCTGTCTCTGGTCCTGATACAGCATGTCTGCAGCCATTTCAAGCTGTTCCTGCCTTTAACTTTTCACCTTTCAGCCTTTTTTCACCTCTTTAAGCTCTTTCTGCCTTTAACTTTCCACCTTTTCAGTCTTTTTTCACCTTCTTAATCTCTTTCAGTCCCCATACTCTGCAACTTTTCGGCCTTTTTCAGTCGTTTTTCACCTTTTTAAGCTCTTTCTGCCTTTCCCTTTGCACCTTTTCAGTCTTTTTTCACCTTTCCAAGCTCTTGCTGCCTTTAACTTTCCACCTTTACAGTCTTTTTTCACATTTTTAATCTCTTTCTGCCCCCTTACTCTGCAACTTTTCGGCCTTTTTTAGTCGTTTTACACCTTTTTAAGCTCTTTCTGCTTTTAACTTTCCGCCGTTTCAGTCTTTTTTCATCTTTTTAATCTCTTTCTGCCTTTAACTTTCCACCTGTTCAGTCTTCTTTCACCTTTGTAAGCTCTTTCTGCCCTCTTACTCTCCAACTTTTTCACCTTTTCAGTCTTCTTTCACCTTTATAAGGTTTTTCAACCATCCTACTCTCCAACTTTCCTTCCCTTTCAGTCTTTTTTTCACCTTTATAAGCTCTTTCTGCCCTCTTACTGTCCAACTTTTCAGCCTTTTCAGTCTTTTTTCACCTTTTTAAGCTCTTTCTGCCTTTCACTTTCCACCTCTTCAGTCTTTTTTCATCTTTTTAAGCTCTTTCTGCCCTTCATTTTCCACCTTTTCAGTCTTTTTTCACCTTTATAAGCTCTTTCTGCCTTGAACTTTCCACCTCTTCAGTCTTTTTTCACATTTTAAACCTCTTTCTGTCCTCTTACTTGACAACTTTTCGGCCTTTTCAGTCTTTTTTCACCTTTTTAAGCTCTTTCTGCCCCCTTACCCTGCAACTTTCCATCTCTTCAGTCTTTTTTCACCATTTTAAGCTCTTCCTGCCTTTAACTATCCACCTATTTCGTCTTTTTTCACCTTTTTAAGCTCTTTCAACCCTCTTCGTCTACAGCTTTTTAGCCTTTTCAGATATTCATCTTTCTGCCTTTTCAACTCCTTCAAACATTCCGCCTCATGTTCACCTATGAAAATGTTCAACTTTTTAAACTCTTTCAGCCCTTTTCAACTTTTCTGTCTCTTCATCTTTTTAAAATATTCATCTTTCTGCCTTTTCAGCTTCTTTATACATTCAGCTTCATGTTCAGCTACAGAAACTGTTCAGCTATCAACATGTTCAACATTTTAAGCTCTTTCGGCCTTGACCTTTTCAACTTTTCGACTTTTTCAGCTTTTCGGAAGTACATTCAGCAGATTTCGCTTAAGACTTCAGCATTCACACTGTATTTTCGTAGGAAATACAAACTTTTCTAGTTATTATTATTCTTCCGTACGTTTTTTGGCACCTATCTCCTCCCACAGATTTGGAGCTCTTGAAACCTTTCAACCATCAAAATGTTCAGCTTTTTTAAGGACATGGTGTGGTGATGGTGTGTATTTTTCTTATTTCTACTTTTTATACTTTTGGAAATATTAAGCTTTTTATGCAAAATTTTGCCCATTCATCCTTATGGGGAATGTTTCAAATTTCATTCTGCTATAACTTCAGCATACCTTCAGCTATTGCAACCGTTCAGCCTTTAAAATGTTCAGCTTTTTAAGCTCTTTCAGCCTTTCAGCTTTTTCATAAATTCAGCTTTTTCCAAAAAAAAATTAACATTGACCCAAATGGGAAAATCTTAAAATCGTCTGCAAAACTCATCGCCTTTCAACGTCTACTTATCCCGCATACGTTGAGCTGGAGATGCCATTCCAACTTTAAACGAGTCAGCGAAACTTGAACTATTGACACTGTATTCAGTTTTTAAAAATACTGTACGGTTTTGAAAATGTCACAGTTTTAGTTTTAGGAACTTTTAGCTCCTCTTCTGATTTTATAATGGTTATGCCAATTTGATCTCTGTCTGTGTTACTTCTCCTGCGTGTGTATCTCAACAATGCGTGTGTATTGCGTGAGCTAGAGTGTGTGACATAATCACTTGATTGAGAGCAGCTGGAACACTGGAGAAAAAAATTCTCTTTTGCTGGATTTGGATCCCACATCTTTTACTTTACATAGACCAGTGGTGTCAAACTGATGTAGGAAAAGGGCCACTGTGGCTGCAGGTTTTTATTCAAACAAGCAAGAGCACACATGATTTAGATCAGATGTGCTCTTGCTTGGGGTTCCTCCTGCTCCATCATATGTGCAGCCATTTTAAGCTCTTTCACCCTTAACTTTTGTACATTTTCATCCTTTTTTTCACCTGTTTTAGCTTCTTCAGCCCTCTCACTCTACAGGTTTTCATCCTTTTCATGCTTTTTTCACCCTTTTAAACTCTTTCAGCCTATAACCTTTCAATTTTTTAGCCCTTTTTTACCATTCCAGCCCTCTTACTTTACAGCTTTATTTCACCTTATTGAGCTCTTTCAACCCTCTTCTTTACATGTTCATCCTTTTTTTACCTGTTTTAGCTTTTTTGGCCCTCTCACTCTATAGCTTTCCATCCCTTTCCATCCTTTTTTCACCCTTTTAAGCTCTTTCAGCCTTCACCTTTTCAAGTTTTTAGCCTTTTTCACCATTTTACCCCTTCCAGCCCTCTTACTCTACAGCTTTTCACCTTTTCAGCTTTTAAAAAAATATTTTATCCTCTTACAGCCCTCTTACTCTACAGCTTTTTAGCCTTTTCAGATATTCACCTTTCTGCCTTTTCAGCTCTTTCAAACATTCAACTTCATGTTCAGCAACTAAAATGTTAAACTTTTTTAACTCCTTTAGCCTTTAACTTTTCAGCTTCATGTTCAGCTCCAGAAACTGTTCAGCTGGCAACATGTTCAACTTTTTAAGCTCTTTCAGCCTTTAACTTTGCAACTTTCTCAGCTTTTTAGCCCTTTCAGCTTTTCAGCCCTTTCAACTTTTCTGGCATTTCAGCTTTCAGCTTTTCTGCAGTACATTCAGCAGATTTCGCTTCAGCATTCACACTGTAATTTCGCAGGAAATGCAATTTTTCTAGTTATAATGTATGGACTAATGTGACAGGGTACTTGTAAGCCTTCATTAAAATAAACTCTAAGCCACATTTTACATTTATCCCTCCAGGTCCAGCTGAGCAAACTGAACACCTGGAGTTGGACATTCCATTTGACAAAGTCTTTACACACGAACACATGAAACACCTCCAAAATTTCTACTTTATATATGCTTCCAACATTAGTGGACGAATTTGTTGTTCTGCTCTGCTCAAAATATCTGGATCTCTTGAAAATACAATAAGCACTTAACAGGTGTAATGTGTGTTACAGACAACAAAAGAGCACTGTATGAAGGAAAATAAGGGAGGAAAACTAGACATTTTCAGTTGATTAGTTTTTGTTTTTATTACAAGGAAAAGGGTGTTTTCAATACAATATTTTGGTATGTTACAAATAAAAACAAACATAAAAACATCCCATTCATACTGTACATATTAGAGCATACAAATCAGAAAATATTTACAAGCTGGAGTCACATTAGTTGACCTCTTTGCATTAAAAAAAGTTATCGTTTTTGTTTACTAGGTAAGTAGTCTAACAACAAATGCAGCTCTGAAAAGATGCAATTTTCCTGTTCAAGTTATGTTAAAAAAAAGTAGAGCTGTACCTCAGTTGTTTTTTGAGCTATGTAATATGCATCTATGTATGTAATTGCATTTCTGTGTGTGTATGTACAAGGGCAACATTACATGTCTTCTCACTGTTGACTTGAAATAAGCTCAGCTCTTAAATTCACTAAACCTGCACAGATTTTGAGAATCTTGTCAATTTTGGGCACCATCGTTTGTGACAGAATCTTGTACACCTTGAGACGCCTTATGGCCCACTCAACATGAATGCGAGCATGAGCAATGCGGCGTGTACGAGTGACCCCCTCGTTGGTCAGCTGGCACCCTTTGCGTGTGAATGTTGGAATGATGAGGTTCACCCTATGCTCCTCCAGCAAGTCCCTCACCATGATCCCATGGTCACCCACCACCTCCTCATCTCCAGCACGCAAGTCTAGAAAACCAGAGTTCTGTGTTATGTACCTGTCACTGCATTTTCCACCAAGAGTCAGAAATAAACATGATCACTCGTGAGGGAGAAACAGCCACTAAATACTTTACTGTGTTTTGCATAATAGTGACTGTATGACTCACTTCTTAAATCCAAGTTTTTTGGTTTTTGTAAAACTGTCTCTGTGCAGTCAATTACACAGGTTGTGTTAGCAAAGTGCTCTTTAAAAGCTTTTGGCAATGTTGCTTTGATTGTTTCACGAGGCAACCACACAATGAGATCCTTCATGTGTTCACACATAATGTCTACCCACATTCCCACTGTCTCACTAACCTGACCTTGCAATATTTTAAATCGGCGTGCTAAATCAGCTATGACAAAGTTTTGTCTTAGTTTCATCAAAGTCATGAGAATTTGGTCCACAACTGGCTTTGATGGTGAAGCTGGGGCAAATGGTTGTAGGCAGGCTACGAGTATTCTCAATTATGTGAGAGGAATGCCTGTATACAGAAGGGAGTCCGCATCACTCTCTAAAATGCTGTCAGCAACAGGGTGTTGCAGTTCTCTGGTGGTGGTGTATGCGGTTCACACGTGATGGTGGGCCCTTTTGAATAGGTGTGATCCTCCATCCCTGGGTCTGACCACTGTGTTTGGGCATCACAGGATGACTTTGCTGCTGCACACAGCTCCTCACCCGGATTCATCTCATTTTGCTCATCTGAGGGTAGCAATAGAGTACATGATTATCAAGAGGTGATGCATTAGTGTTTTCATTATCAGAATCAGAACACTTTAATATTCCAAGGCAGAAAATTGTTGATGTTACATATGCTCTAACATTTCTAGTAATAGAAGGTATATAATAAATAAGAAAGAAAAAATTAAGCTGTTGTTGAAAATATAGTGTTCAACATGAACATATGACACTTTTATTATACCCACCCCATCAATCTTACATCAACCCCACCAGGCACGCGGGAAGATGTTTTAAGTACGGGGGGCTGCCATCTGAATGAATGAATGAGTGACGTCATCGTATTTTTTTCTGCTACTGTACCCTAGCGCAGTGGTTCTCAACCTTTTTGAGTCGCGACCCCCAATGTAACATGCACGCATGATGGATGGATAAAGCGCTGTCCGGTGCTGAAACAACCCCCGATCAATCAATCAATCAACGTCGCATTTACAAATCACACTTATAAGCGTTTGACTGATGATCACACTTTCGCTATTAGTTTCTTTATCATCTTATTTTGAAACATTTTTGGATTTTTTGAAAAACATAAAGCAGCATCAAGAGGTACTTTTCACATGACAGATCGACAATGGTTGCTACATTCCATCATATTGCTGTTAGTTGAGCCGGTTAAAATGTAAACAAATAACGCAAACTTAATTTTTCTTTTAAATGAATTAAAACGATCACCAGCGCGTGCTAATTAGGAAGCCTCAACAAAACACACTGGGGAGAAAAACAGCCCATGTTTCATTTTAAACATCTATGTTGCGGAGAGCTTCAACATGAAAAAGTCGTGGACTGTAATGTGAAAGTGATGTACATTGCGGGGACTGCTGCCGGTGAAAGCCAGCCAACATATATATATATATATATATATATATATATATATATATATATATATATATATATATATACACATATACATATATATATATATACACATATACATATATATATATACACATATACACACATATATATACATATATATATATATATATATATATATATATTTCAAACATCTAGGTTTACAGTGATGTTACACCCTGCAGCCACCACCCCACTACTTCCCACTGGTAACCGCATCACTTATGTGCTCCAGAAAGCAAGGGAAAACCCGGTACATAATGTCAGCTACAATATTACATTCAGATAAGATTAAAATACTGCATTGTTGAACATTTTCTTATGTCTGTACTGAAATTGTGGCATTTTTAGTATCATACTGACCAGCAGTCCAGACGCACATTACATTTGAACTGTTCAGAAAAGGGTAATACATGTTGTTGCCTGACAAATACTACAGTGCTGTGTCCTCCACATACATGAAATCATACCTGTTATTCTCGTGACACTGCTGTCAGTCCTCTTTAGCGGGGTCTCTTCTCCGGTGGTCTCTCATAACCCAACCACAAAGTAGGGTGCGGGTGTTCCTCCGTGGGCTCTTTGTCGACAAAATGAAATGAGCACACATACAATGTTTTCGGTGGTTTCTTCAAGTTGAGTTGCTTCAGCCACATCCTTCTGAGTTCTTATCCCTCGGTAGGCGGTGGAAACTGTACCGACTCTCACAACAACATTCCCTCTTCGTCCGGGGTGCATGTTCAAAACACTGCTCTTGTAGCCACAGATTCAAGATTCAACTTTGCCTGGTTATTAGTACAACCGGGAACAGCGCAACATGTTCCCCAGTTGCTCAAGGACATTTTTAGAGCTGATAATCGTACACAGTAAAGACCAGTAATCTTACAAATAAACCGCTACGGGAAACGAAAACGGTTAGCAACCAATGGCTCACTGCTACTACTGTTGCGCCAAAATTTGAGACAGTGCGACTGAATTTACATTCAGTGAATTTGCTGGTGTTTTTTTTTTTTCTTTTAACACTGGTGCGTGGAAGGGGCGAATAAAATAATCTGGAATGTGGAATCACAGGTGGCAGGCCAATGTGTGTAACCCCTTGATTCCACCAGATACGTGTCCGTTGCGTTACGTCTCTGTAACACAGCGGACATGTATCCAGTGGAAATTGGGGGTTACACTGCAATTCCACCAGATACTGTCTGCTGCATTACAGCTCCGCCACGCCAGCAGAGCTGATAGGTTTCACTCTCGTCTATGTGTTAACTTCCACCAGGTCTGCTGCACTGCATATCTGCTCCGCCCCAGCTCCGGCAGTCCGGAGCCCTCTGGAACAGATACACAGGACTTCAAGCGGATGCCGGAGCACGACGCAGCAATTCACCTGAATTTAGCATAGAGCAGACAGAAAGTCATGCACCAAGGTATGTGTTTTTATAACACATACCTATAACTGCGGACACCAGTGATTATGTTATCATCACGGGAACTCCTCGGTCTTGCGATGCCAGTTGTTGAAAGTACTGCGCCATGGCAGACTCAAAACGCAACCGGTGGGGGACGGCAGAGCAAAACCGTATCGGAACCGTAATGAAGCAGACACGTATCTTGTGGAATCTCGGGGCTGTTTTCTCCCTGATTAGCCTAGTAGTGTGCCAGATTTAAATCCTAACTCAGAGGATGAGTGTGGCGAGAAAGGGCAGAAAATATTGTCTTTCGTGAAGAATGTGAGAATTTGACTGGTTAAGGTCTCAGAGAGATGAATTCCATGAACTGAAAATGTTGCAGTCGATACTCGCAACATGTGGGGAACATGAAATTTGCAGGTAATGCTGGCACTACACAGTTAAAACATAACACATTGGTCAAACACTACTTTGAGGGCTAGTCTAAGGCATAAAATATGCTGTAACCTGTACTCCAATGAAAATGCAACTCCACTGTCAGTTGCATTTAGAAGGCAAGAATCGTTTGTGTGGACTGATAATGAGGTCGAACTGCTGCTGTGACTCACACTCGACTACAAGGCGAGTAAGTTGCAAGAAAGGCTCAATATCTTCTGCAGCACGAACACAAGCATGTCGTCCGCCATTGTTGTTGTTGTTATGAGATGTCACGGGGTAAAAGCTAGGGTCTGTAATGTTGATCAGAAACACATTTTGTTATACCGGGTGAAATTGTCCTTCTATCCTGAGAGAAGTCAATACATTATGTATTCAGCAAAAGGAACGAAAATAATCAGACCTCTGTGGCAGCTGCAGGACTGAGAAAAAGCTGACCAATCCGTGCTTCTCGGCCCAAATAGAAAATAGAATAGAAACCAATCAGATGTCTTCATGTCTCGTTCTGCCTACGCCCCCCTCTGTCTGTCCCTCCGCACACGTCACGTTTCACTGATGCCGGAAATATTCAGCACACTCCTCTGCAGAAATACGGAGTTGAAGGAGAAGACATTCATTTGGTTACAATGGCAGAGAAAAATGTAGCCAGCGTCGGCTGCAACAGCTCACCCTGCTAAAAAGGCAAGGAAAACAAAACCCTGATGCTGAAATGGCTGAGTCGGCTAAGTCGGCTCTCCTTCTCCCTGCTGAGTCTCACTGCCAGATGCGCGTTCAAGTTTGTGGGGGCGTGACTTTGGACGGAGCACTGACGGGATGGGGAGGGGGGGGTGGAATTTAGAGGAGGTGCCACTTTCAAATCTCGATAGCTCTCTTGCTCGCTCTCCAGGATTGTAAACCCTAGCTTTAAGAGGTTGAAGACTAGAGGTCAAGGGGTGGGGCGATGGCGTCATCGATATGCAAAGTATGCAGATTTGAAAACGGGTCTCAGGGTGGAGAAATCTGAAAACGCAGCCCTCCAGTTTTCATGTGAACGGCGAATCCGCATACTTTCCAAAACGATGACGTCATCGCCCCACCCTGCGACGTCTCATAACAACAACAACAACAATGGCGGACTACATGCTTGTGTTCGTGCCCCAGAAGATAATGAGCCTTTCTTGCAACTTACATGCCTTATAGTTGAGTGTGAGTCGCAGCAGCAGTTCGACCTCATTAACGGTCCACACAAACAATTCTGGTTTCCTTGCACTAGCCATTGTCATCTTCTTCTTGTTGTGTATGGTTTCTCCATCTACTGTCTGTTTACAGCGCGCAAGCTTAATGTGCATGCTCCGTGTCTTCTTCTCTGTTTTTGGTGAATGTCAAGCGCCACCTATAGGCCTGGAATATGAACTACAGCGTTTTCAGTGTATCTGTGTGGACGCAAATATTCTTGAAACGATGCCGAGGAAGACGGCCTAAGGGCCCATCTGGACGGCCCCTTAGGCTGGAGCCCTGCTCTCTGCCTTCAGTTGATGTCCACTGCCTGGGGGAGGGGTCTTGACACCTCTCCACCCCACTACCCTCCTCTACTACTATCCTGTCATTTCAAGTCTTCCAGCTAGTCAGAAGCTGTTAATTATCCGACTGTTATTCTGCCTAACAGTTTCAGTGCGCCCGAGCATCCATGAACTCAATCGCATTTTTCAGAGGCTAAAGGTGCTTGAAATTGTGATGTGGGTCTCAGCCACAGGCATAGGCCTACTGACAAAAAGTGAAGAAAAGCTTTCAAAAGCAAACTTTTGGCAAACAGCATAGTTTTGGCAAGGTGTCTAATTGATAATTTCACAGGAAGAGAAATAGGAAACAGGAAGTGGTGTTTAACTCTCTTATACATGTTTGAATCAGTGCCAAATTGTTGTTGAGAGTATAGGTCTGAACACAGCCATAGGCAAATATTTCGTAACAGTCATGACGCCACCTACTGGCAAAGAGAGGAAATTTCATGCTTCATACACTGATGTATTTCACCTCCTGCGTTGAACAGATCCACTTCAAATTTGGTCAGAAAAGCCTTACGACCTCGGTAATGCATCATTGCAAAGACTCTTGAGTTTTCAATGAACAGCTTGGGAATGGCATTGTGTCACCATGAAACAGAAAGTTATTGTAACTCACACTTACTTTATCCAATCTGCCCCAAACTACATGTGTGTGATAAGAGACATAGATTGAAGACATCTACATGCTATTGTTCAGTAACAGTTTTAGTGCCAACTACTGGTTACAGGTGCCGTGCGTACAAGTCACAAATAAATCCAATTTAGGGCTGGCCAATTATCAGTAAAATCGATTAATTCAAGTTTGTGGTTTAGGATGATTTAAAAGAAAGGGTCGATTTTCTCTTTAATTGGCTCCACTGCCGCTCCCCGTGGGCTCCTGTAGTTCATAGTGGGCCTAGCCAGTGGGTGATTTGTTAATCTTTAACAAGGGGGATGGCCCAATGGGAGCATCACACTGCCCCAACACACCTGTATACCTCCCAAAGGACGTTGCTGCAGGACACCTTAACCATAACGTGACATTTCTAATTCTACAATTCCATTTTATCCAGTTATCTTCCTTCTCTCCCTACTACACTTGTCTTTTTATAACTGTATTAAAGTAATGAGTAAATACATCTTTAAATTGTATGGAGTGGACTGAGTTTATTCAGGCAGGGTTTTCTCATGTTTTTTCACAATGCACTTCAAGCAGGGTTATTTTAAGTTACATGACCCACATGATCCTTTTTTACCGTCTAAATTCCTTGAAGGACACACAATGCACATTGTGCAAAATAGCAGAGCCCAACCGACTTATCGGTATTTGCATTTATCGATTTACCAGCTGTAAAGCTGTTTATAAGGTTTTAAAACCTTATATTCAAAAAGTATAATGAAGAAAAACATGCTTGGGGTAATTAAAAATTGGTGTAATGACACAGTTTGTCCAGCAGAGTGCGTTTGAATGGGGGATAAAACAGCTGGTGTCAGGAAACGCAACCGCTGCCTCACTAATGGTTAAACTATAAACCAGCACAAAAATGAGGATTGCAATATAACAAAGCCACCATGTTCTGAGCAGGCACACTAAAAACACTTACAAAAAGTAACATTTTGTTTTTAGAACATAAATGGCAAACTTTTGTTTATGTGGTCATTTTTTAGTTTTTATACAATCGGGAGTCTGTACAGGGCTTTTATTTTGAAAATTGACCGGATGCTCTATGCCTTTCCTGTGTCTCTGACATCCTGTTGGCGCAATCTGCGCTGTGCAGCTTGCTGCAGCTTTCGTCAAACAGAAACCGGGCAGCCGGATCGCTAAGCTGTAAACGGCTGTGCCCGGCTTGACTTCACTGTGCGCCGGAGCTGATCGCGACCACTTGTGATTTGTAATTGTAACACACTATCTGCTACTAGCGGACGGAGAGTGATGGCAGGTTAACAAGGGGAATGCTTCTTGGTAATTTTGCTAACAAGGGGGACGGCATCCCCCCTCAAATCGCCTACTGGGCTTAGCCCTCCCCCACATTGACTTTCCACAGAGAAACAAACACAACAACATGGCAGCAAGCCAAAAGTTTGTTCCTGAAAAGGCACCGTCTCATTAGTAGTTTGGTTTTGTGGCACCGGACCTCGAACAAACCACGGTCCGCTGCAAAGTTTGTTCAAGGGCTGTTGCAACTAAAGACAGTGGACCGACCAATTTATTTCAGCATCTCAAACAGACGCATGCATCTCAGTCACTTGAGACTGACACAGACACTTGTTGTTCACTACGAGATATACAAGACCGTAGCAGCCCACAAACACCCGCTATAAAGCAGCCAACATTAGTGGAATCATTTAATCATTGTGTCCCGTATGAGAAGAAAGGGGCTCGGTGAACAGCTTATACGGATGCAGTCACGTTACAGTGGAAAAGCAGGAAGTTCATCCACCTGCTGAAAATGTTCGACCCCAGGTTTGTGCTACAAAGCCACAACGGGGCCAGAGGTAGGAGACAGGCTCGTCTTCCTTGTCAAAAATGTGTAAAATAGACCGCAAGCTCACACCTCATGTCCTGTAAATCTACCAACATGTCATGTTTATTATGCGATGCAATGGATGCAGATGTTTAATTTTGTTCACATATCTTCAGGGATATAAAATATTTTTTGTAAACAAAAGGCACCTTTTGTAAAATAAAGTATTTATGAAAGTTATGTTAACACTTTATCAATACTAATATGAAAACTGATCTGTTTTTATAATAGCAAGCAATCTGACATAAATGCAATGCTTTTAATATTTCTTTGTCATCTGATGTTTGTTTTTGAGAAGGAAAAAAAAATTGATTAAAATCAGAAATCAAGTTTGGTGTGAAAAAATCGGAGATTCAATTTTAAGGCTATTTCGCCCAGCCCTAATCCAAGTAGATTAACCCAATTGACCCAAACCTCAAATTTGATCAGTAAAGCTTCAAAACCTAATAATCTTTCCCACCAAAAATTGTTTTGTCACACGGTGTTGCCATGGCAACGTATTATTTGCTTAAGATGCTACGAAAGGGATTAATAAAGTTTGAAAATTGGCATACATGTTAATGGTTGCAAAATTAGATGGTTGCTATGTTTCAGGGGGAAAAAAAATAATAATAATAATATAAATGTATAAACAATCCGACCTACAAAAAAAGTCTCTCGTTGACATGACCTAAACCAAACAGGAGGTCATCCATTTTCAATTTTCTGCTAATTTTCAGCGAATTGCACATGTTGTACTTCTAGAAACTTCCTAGAGCTATAATCACAACAATTTCAACCTTCGTAAGGGCAATCTTAACACCTTTGTGATGAAAATTTCAGTCAACAGCTTGACTTTTCACCGAAGGATGTGGCAATGGCAACACTGCAAATATCGATAATTTGCCAATAAAAATGAAGTTGCTGCAACTCTGTTGAACATAGTCGAATCTGAACCAATATTTACACGTTTGATAAGCGTACTGGCCTGAACACAATTATGAGGGATTACTTAGTTAGAGTCATAATGCCCCCTAGTGGCAGCAGAAAATGTAATTTTATAAACATTGGGATCCTTCCTTAAAGTGGGATGACCACATCAACCTAAAACATGCGGATAAAACACTGAGGGCCTGGTCTAGCCCTTACACATGAAACACAAAATTGCTGTAACTCCACTGTGCATGGTAGGATCTGCATCAAGCTTCACATGTTTGATAAGAGTCCCATGAACACATTAATATGGAAATATTTGCTTACAATTGTAGTACCTCAGAAAATGACATTGCCAAAAGCATCACACTGCCTCTGCTGGCTTGCCTTCTTCGCATAGTGCATCCTGGTGCCATCTCTTCCCCAGGTAAGTGACACACACAGAGCCAGCCGTCCACATGATGTAAATAAAACGTAGTTCATCAGACCAGGCCACATTGTTCCATTGCTCCGTGGTGCAGTTCTGATGCTCTGGTGCCGATAGTAGCTTGTAGCTTTCAGCAGTGTACAGCGTGCTATGTAGCCCCATAGGCAGCAAGCTGCAATACACTGTATGTTCTGACACCTTTCTATCAGAACCAGCATTACATTTTCAGCAATTTGTGTTCCGCAGCTCTTCTGTGGGATCGGACAACAAGGGCGAGGCCTTGGTCCCAACTCAATCAATGACCCAAGGGTGTCCATGACCTCGTTGGCAGTTCATCTGTTGTCCTTCCTTTGGTAGGCATCAACCACTGCAGACCGGGAACAACCAACAAAACCTGCAGTTCTGGAGGTGCTCTGACCCAACCGTCCAGCCATCACAATTTGGCCCTTGTCAAAGTTGCAGATCCTTATGCTTTCCCATCTTTCTTGCTTTCAACACAACAACACTGAGGAGAAAATGTTCACTTCCAGCCTAATACATCCCACCTACTGGCAGGTGCCATTGTAAGTGGGTATAATGTTATAACTGATCAGTGTATTTCAAAAGGCCAGAGGTCTTCACCGACATGTGGAAGGCATCAGCATATCCATGCCTCAGAGGCATTATGAGTTATTGTGTGTAGAGATAGTGGCTGAAAATGTTGATGTATACCAGATGTTAAAAAGAATTACATCAATTACCCAATGTATGGCGCTAGAAGTGACTGGGATTGCATACTTTCTCTAGCCATGTCTGAAGAAAATGTAGGATTACGTGAATCCCAGGAGTTACTCTATATGTGCTGGATTCCTAATACAAACTTCCATGACAAAGTTCTTTGAAATTCTAAAAAAGTCAAACCAGTCAAATGTACATCTCGAGTGCATATGACGCAAGCAAAACGTCAGCGTCCTTCAGCCTACGTTGCGCTCAGGGGGCTTTATACAAGGTCCTTGTGGTTTCCACCTGTGCACGGTACTTAACCGTCATATGCAACCTAATATGCATGAGTTCAGAAACTATGACAATGAACCATAGATCTACAGCCTCGTGATTTATTCATGAATACTGACATTAGATGGAAATTATAATAAAGGGATCAGTCCACTTTGGCATTTCCAACTTTGAAGGCCAGAGCTCAACAACCAGACATCACATGATCCAGACAGGAAGATAAATGGAACTTTCATAATTTAAAATAAATACTTTTTTCTTTGATTTTTGATTCGATGACAGATGCTATAGGCAGTCATATTTGTGGGGAGAATATGATATACTTGCGATTCCAGGAACCCCTGGGAACCCACTATTAGGCTGTATTTTCCACAATGTAACCCTAACACAAATAATAGAAGACCTGAGCCACAGAACATCTCATAGAGGCATATCTACTGAGGGCTCTACACTTTGTTCTAATGTGTATTGTTCACCTTTGACACACTACCCTTTTTATAGATGTACAATAATCTTGATGATTACATCTGCAATAATACTTTCTTCAAATTCTAACAGTAGTTTTGACTGTTCTGCTGACCTGTATGTACTTCATGAATCGGTGGCACTTGCCACAGCGGGACAGGGGCTTCCCAGTGGCAGCAATGGGTGAAAAGGAGACCTCCATCAACTCATCCATGCCTGTAAAACACAACAGACAGAGCTGTCACTGTCTTGTGGTCTGGCCTAAACTAAATTGCTTAAATTCATCAATTTTCTGTGACTTCATTAGAAATAAAAACACTAAACTTAAAGGAGAACTTCGGTCAATTTCAACATCAGCTTTATTGCTCAAGCTGCCCTTGACTTGCCAGTACCGAAAACGCGAACACTTTGGGTCCACCCCTTACAGGGCTCCTTGAACGGAGAGTTAGCATTGACAGCTAACAGCGTGGGGTAACAACTTTACACTGTGTTTTAAACATCTTAACATGCTCCAAATATCACCCCAAAAGCTATGCAACATCAGCAGACACCTTACAACACAGCACTGTAGTGTGTATGGCTCAAAATGAATAAAAAAGTGGTTAAAACAGCGTGTTTGTGCAAGCAGCTACTTACCGGTTTGTTTACATCCCGTCTTCCCGTAGTCCAAACTAGTCAATCCGTTGAGCGTGCGCTGACTCCCTCGCTGGCAGACGGAAACTTTTGCAGACAGATACATATTCCAGCATTTTCGTTTTTCTGTTCATAACGTACATGTCCATGTTACAGCCTGTCATGAACCATGAGCCTTACAATAGCCTGTCATGAGTCCACTCACTCTGCACTGAGAGCTAGCTTGTCTGCGCATGATCGTAGCTCGTACAGAGAGGGGACTCGTCAGTGGCGATCGAAGCTGTTTCCGAAATAGTCACGATGGAGAGATTGTCTGATATCGAAGTGGAATACATCGACGACGAACCTTTTTAATTAGACGGTAGACCATATTTGTTCGAACCGGAGTATACAGATGAGGAGTTACTTGCATTATAGAATGAAAGAGCTCTGCTCTCCTCTCTGCAAGATGAAAATGGCTAGTACAAGGAAACCAGAAGCGTTTGTGTGGACCGATAATGAGGTCAAACTGCTGCTGTGACTCACACTCAACTACAAGGCGAGTAAGTTGCAAGAAACACGAACGCAAGTAGTAGTCCGCCGTTGTTGTTGTTGTTATGAGATGTCGCGGGGTTCAGAGGTCAGAGGCAAGAGGTCGAGGGGTGGGGCGATGGCCTCATCGTTTCGGAAAGTATGTGGATTTGCCGTCCACAAGACAACAGGAGGGCTGCATTTTCAGATGTTTCCACCCTGAGACCTGGTTTCAAAAAAGTGCGTTTTCAAGATCCATGTGGACGATCGGCCAAAATGATGCAATACGTGTGTTTCCACAAAGGAACGTTTCGTCTGGAGGGCCTCTCAGTGCAGAGCGAGTAGACTCATGACAGGCTATTGTAAGGCTCATGGCTCATGACAGGCTGTAACATGGACATGGACATGAACAGAAAAACAAAAATGCTGGAATACGTTTCTGTTTGCAAAAGTTTCCGTCTGCCAGTGAGGGAGTCAGCGCACGCTCGACGGATTGACGAGTTTGGACTACGGGAAGACGGGTAAACAAAACCGGTGTTTCGGATTAACACGCGTCTATGTTAACTGGCGACCGTGAGCCGAATGCGTCTGTGGTCGCCGTAGCTACAACAGATGTTAAAAATGGGAAGAGACGAGGTAGCTGTCCTCTGATCTGCCTCTTTGTTCAGGTTTTCTCTGTGCAAAACATACCTGATACGTGTTCGGGCTCCTGTTTGATTAAACGTGTTTAATCCTCAGTCGCTGTATCAAAGTCGCTGGTTGTTACGGAAGACGTTGTAAACAGGAAAAGGGAGAACTGCTCTTCCTGTGAATGTTTTTCTCTAATAAACCTTTATTAAAAACATGTACTGGTGTCTTCTCCCTGTTTGAGTAAACATGCATCACACAGAGAAACTATGGAACCCTTTTAAAAAAAAATTTAAAAAATAGAATTACGGGACTTGAACTCACATTCACTGAGGAAAAAAAAACATCAGTGTAGTAATCAAACCACTATGCCAATCAGATCACGCAGGTGAGATGCCGTATCTCCTATTTCTCTCCTCACAGCAGACACACAGACACCTCTGGGTCGCAGGAGGAGGCAGATCAACTTGTGACCGCAGCGTCTGTTCACCGTGTCTGTGGTGATGTATAACATGAATAAGCATAACCTTAATGAAATGCACGTGCGCATCTGTCTATTTGAGTGAACTTTCTTCACACAGAAGAATTATGGAACTTTTTTAAACGAAACAGAGAAAAAATAAAATAAAACATGAGACTCGAACTTAGACTTGAGGGAAAAGGCAACCTGATGCGCGATAATCAATCCACTACACCAGACCAACCACAGCTAGACTGCCGTCATAGCCTCTGATCATAAGCACAGACACCTTTTGGACGCAGAAGGAGGCCAGGTCAACTTGTGACCACGGTCTGTATGCACCAAAAATATAATACATTCATGTTAGTGTCTGTACGATTATGTTCTAGGCCACTTTAAATGTGGAATGACAATCTTAATGCCCAAAAGATGCAACAACTGGACAGTACGAAAATGTATGAAAAATGTCCTCCTCTATCTGCTAAAATATAAGGCACAGTTATTTTCCATCATTCAAGCATTTTATTCAATTTAATTCAATATATAAAGTTTTTACCAAGAAAGACCATATTCTTTTGGAAAATCTTATTCATGTTATACATCACCACAGACACGGTGAACAGACGCTGCGGTCACAAGTTGATCTGCCTCCTCCTGCGACCCAGAGGTGTCTGTGTGTCTGCTGTGAGGAGAGAAATAGGAGATACGGCATCTTACCTGCGTGATCTGATTGGCATAGTGGTTTGATTACTGCGCCGGTGTATTTTTTTCCTCAGTGAATGTGAGTTCAAGTCCCGTAATTCTATTTTTATTTTTTTTTTATTTTTTAAAAGGGTTCCATAGTTTCTCTGTGTGATGCATGTTTACTCAGACAGGGAGAAGACACGAGTACATGTTTTTAATAAAGGTTTATTAGAGAAACACATTCACAGGAAGAGCAGGAACACGTATCAGGTATGTTTTGCACAGAGAAAACCTGAACAAAGAGGCAGATCAGAGGACAGCTACGTCGTCTCTTCCCGTTTTCAACATCTGTTGTAGCTACGGCGACCACAGACGCATTCGGCTCATGGTCGCCAGTTAACATAGACGCGTGTTAATCCGAAACACCGGCAAGTAGCTGCTTGCACAAACACGCTGTTTTAACCACTTTTTTATTCATTTTGAGCCATACACACTACAGTGCTGTGTTGTAAGGTGTCTGCTGATGTTGCATAGCTTTTGGGGTGATATTTGGAGCATGTTAAGATGTTTAAAACACAGTGTAAAGTTGTTACCCCACGCTGTTAGCTGTCAATGCTAACTCTCCGTTCAAGGAGCCCTGTAAGGGGTGGACCAAAAGTGTTCGCGTTTTCAGTACTGGCAAGTCAAGGGCAGCTTGAGCAATAAAGCTGATGTTGAAATTGACCGAAGTTCTCCTTTAATGGTCTTACTTAAATTAGCTTGAGAAAAGTTTGCATACCTATGCTGGGATTGTCCATACATTATTCATTAATTACAACATTTTGTTAAAAAAAACAACTAAAGAAAACAGTGAAGAATGTTTTAAAACTTACGGTGATGTTATCAAATTGTTCCTTGTTTTATTTTACAGAGATCAGAGATATTCAATATTCTGCATGTTAATGTAAGACAAACAACCTGAAACGATTGTCTCGGAGAGGCTGAAACCATCAAATGATTGCCATTATTTCCAGATTAATTACTTGGTTATCAGAATGGTTTCAGATTAATTCCTTTTTAGTCGACTTCTGGTGTGACAATTTCAAGTCATGAATTAGTCATATTTGTAGTCTCTGTATTGCATACATTGAGCAATTCTTATGATTGCATGAAGATTTCATTTATGGTTGAATCTCTTATAAATTAAAAAAAGTCAAAAGCCATTGTCCTAAAGATTTACCCACAACACCACCATTTTGCAGACAACCACTTAAAGGAGTTTGTGCAGCTGTTCTCCTGGAGCCCCAGAGAACTTACTGGGGATGGAATCCACGAAGTAGTGAAACTTCCTCTTAAAAATATCCAGTGTGTGCTGCAGGACCTGTTGAAAGTTGGCTTTACCCAGCGCGATGAGGTTCAGCTGCTTCTCAACAGCGCTGCGTATGGTGGGCAACACCAGCTCTGCATCTGCAATACACACACGGACACACATCTAATCAGTAGTGTTTAAAGATACAATATGTAAGAATTCTGCAAAACTACAACCCACTTTTGTTGAATTGTGTACTTACATAATCCCAACGTTTTCCAACAACTTTCAAACCCAGAGAAATCCACAAGTTAACTAAAGGTAATGGTGTGTTTCATTTAGTCATTTAATGCATTTAATGGCATTCTACAATAGTCACTTTTAATGAATTTGTCTATACTGTCTGGTTCAATGTCCTGAAAGGTTTTTTATGACAACCTGTATAATTTGACATCATGTACAACACTAATTCAGTGATTTTCAAGAAACCCACAATCAATACACAGCTGCAAATCCCCAAAAGAATGTACAATAAAATTCAAAAACTGACCTGTCTTGTAGTAGCCGTGTACCAGCACAATACCCAGGTTGGTTGGCTTCAACTTGCGCCCATTTTCTACTGTCACATAGTTCCTCTGGCAGATGTTGTTAATGTGCACAGGGATGCTGGCATCAGTACCTGGATGGCAGAGGACAGAGTAAAACATGTTAAAAACTGTGCATACATTCATATAATTCTTCCTTGACAGATGAATGCTGCCATACCAGGCCTGTATGTAGTCTAGTGCTTAATTGAAAGCATCATTTAGAAGTATTGTATTTATACTGTGTTAATTTACATAAACAAAGGTCATAAAAAAGGCTGAATCAGCTGATAGTGTCTCAGCAGACCAATACCATTTTTATATTAAAATTAGACTCTTTTTCCATTACCAGTAGACAAGGTTGGTTCTCATAAATGCACTGGAAAAATCATTGCAAGGAAGGAGAATGATCATTAACTATGCACTTCTACTTCATGTTATTGCCTTTTTTTACCTCATTGTTTTGGTTTTCTGGCAAAAGAACGATAGTGCTGCTCAGTGTCTGCTCGATGCATAAACAGGCAAAAGAATGCTTCCTCTCTTATAAATACAGTCAATACAAGATATAAACAGCAATTATGTCCAATCTAACATATCAGGTGTACCAATGCCATGTTTCTCCATTAGGGTGATGAGTTCAGCCTCAGTCAGGTAGTCCGGAGGGCTGGTCTGCTTTTCCACCAGCTTGATCTCGTCAACTGTGTAAGTGTCTCCACGCTTGCAAGCTGGTATGGCCTCTTCCAGAGGGATGCTCTGCCATGGCATCAGTGCTGTGTAACCTGTGAATAGAGTTAGCAAAGATTGGGTTGCACCAGCTATTCATAAATCATCACTAGGTTAATAAGTACTAGCTAATTTTAAACTACTGATTAATTAAATCAGGGTTCAAGAAAAAAAACTTGAAGGTTTACACCGTTATGCTGATACAGAGCTCTGTATGTTCACAAAGCCCAACTGTACTCTCCCCCCAGTTGCTTGCCCTATGATATACAGATATGGATGACAAAAAAAACATCAAATTAAACAGCACAAAAACTGAACTTCCTCTCACTGGTTCTTTATCCTGGTTAAAACTAATACTTGTTCCGTCCCCACTGCTGTGGCCACCATACCTGTCTCCACAGAAATTAAAAGCCTGGACAACAGGACAAACCCTTTCTTTCTCCAGTCACCTAAACAATGTCTCTCATTGCGCACAAAGCTTGCGCACTGTATACAAAGACAGTAGAAGGACAAATCGAACACAACAAGAAGATGACGAAAATGGCTAGTGTAAGGAAACCAAAATCATTTATGTGAACTGATAATGAGGTCTAACTGCTGCTGTGACTCACACTCAACTACAAGCCAAGTAAGTAGGCTCAATATCTTCTGCAGCACGAACACAAGCATGTAGTCCGCCATTGTTGTGGTTGTCATGAGACGTCACAGGGTTAAGAGGTCCGAAGCCAGGAGAATAAACAAGCTGTTCTCCACTGAACCAGCCAAGGTGTACTCTCAGTGGCAGGGAAACAACTGCCAGTCAGACCCACCAAGAGCTGAGGTGGAAAAATACTGGAAAGACATACGGGAAAGAAAGGCATCACACGACACCGATGCACAATGGTTAGTGGACCTAAGAGCTGACCACAGCAACCTCCCAGAACAAGAACCAGTAACCATCTCAATGGCAGACATCCAAGAAAGAGTGTCAAAGATGAAGAGCTGGACAGCACCAGGCCCTGATATGATCCATACGTACTGACTGAAGAAGCTAACTGCACTCCATGAACGCCAAGCAGCACAGATGAACCAGCTGCTGAGGGATGGGACCCACCCAGAGTGGCTAACCCAGGGCAGGACAGTCCGAATCATGAAGGACCCCAAGAAGGGACCCATCCCATCCAACTACCGGCCAATTACCTGTCTCTGCACAACAGGGAAGGCCCTGTCAGGCATCATTGCGGCAAAAATGAGTAAGCATGTGGCTCAATACATGAGCGAGGCACAGAAAGGAATTGGCAGTAACACCAGAGGAGCCAAGCACCAGCTACTGGTTGATAGAACAGTCACCTGAGACTGTAAGAAGAGACAGCACTGCCTGGATTGACAACAAGAAAGCCTACGACTCAATGCCGCACACATGGATACTGGAATGTCTGGAACTGTATAAGATCAACAGGAACCTAAGGGCCTTTATCCAGAACTCGATGGAAATGTGGAAGACAACCCTAGAGGCCAATTCAAAGCCGATCGCCCAAGTCAACATCAACTGTTGCATATACCAAGGAGATGCGCTATCACCACTGCTGTTCTGCATGGGCCTTAACCCCTTCAGTTAGATCATAACAAAGAGCGGCTACGGGTACCTATTCCATAGTGGGGCAACAATCAGCCACCTGCTCTACATGGAAGACATCAAGCTGTATGCCAGAAGCGAGAAATAGACTCACTGATCCACACCACCAGGATCTACAGCGATGACATAGGGATGTCATTCGGATTGGACAAGTGTGGCTGGATTGTCTCAAAGAGAGGCAAGATGATCAGGACTGAGGGGATTGACCTACCAGAGGGCAACATAGGTGATATCCAAGACAGCTACAAGTACCTTGGCATCCCACAGGCTAATGGAAACCATGAAGAGGCCTATATATACACACATATATATA
>CAEMYA010000810.1:36608-47610 GCA_903131615.1 Diplodus sargus | reverse complement strand
TTTTTTTTTTTTTTTTTTTACACCTGTCTTCATCTGTCTATTTTTCATTCTGAGATACATAAGTTAATACAACTGAAATGATTTGATTTGATTTTTTTTTATGTGAAAGTGTACGTGTATATGTGTATGACGTCTGTATTGTCTGATATGTTGTATGCCAAAAATGAGTAAAATCAATTAAAGAGAGTTATAAAAAAAAAAGAAAAAGAAATTAGGCCGTTCTATTGGGCCCCGATATATCGTTGGCCGATAATCGGTCGGTCACTACTTATAACTCCCAATGACCTAATCTACTGACAACTTCTCAACCCTCTGGGGTCTGGGGTATAATTGGCCGTTTTTGCCTATTTTTGATTTTATCATTATATTTCACCTTAAAAACTATTTATCTTGCCTTGTTTGGTGTCATTATTCTCAGCACAACCTCACATGTGTGACTGTACAGTTATGTTTTCATTTTGACATACAGTATTAACACAATGGATCTAAAATCACAAAAAAACATAAGATCCGAGTAGGAAAAAGTTGTTTTTTTTACTGTGAAAACCACAAATATGTTTAACGAACCATTTTTATTAGTTATAATGCAAATATAAATTGTTGTTTGCCAAATTTGTGCATATGTTTTTTTAATTTACAAAGTTATATGTAATTATTTACATTGCCCCAGGCCCAGGCTCAGCCTGCTCCACATTCAGCAGTCTCCTCATTGTTTTGACTCATTTAACAAAAAAACACAATAAACACACTACACTACACACACTAACTATACACTCCAAACACGCTAAATGTCACAAATCTCTCTACTCTCAAAACTCTCCATCTCTGTCGCTGTTTCCGTCATCGGCACTGCTGCTTTCACTTTTCCGCCCTGTCCCTTCCACAACTTCTCCCTGTCCCTCAGCAACCAAATCACCTGGCTTGCCATGTAATTTTGTGATTGGTTGGTGTGATGCCTTTTTCCACCAATAGGAACGCGTTTTTTTTTCAGGCAAACACTTCCTGTTTGCGGACACTTTCGTGAGGAAAGCCCAATTTTACTGTCTCTTCCTGCACCAAACGCACAGCAAATGTGACGGCAATGTTAGTGAAAAAGCGTGCTGTACATAATATATCGTAAGTCCGGTTTTACTTGGCCCATCAACACGATTTAAAACTGGTACTGGTATATAGTTTGAAGGCTGCTTGAACACATAAGAGACGGAGCCTCTGTGAGACTCACAGAGGCTCCGTCTTGCTGCTACATCATCTTAAAGTGGTTGCGTAATTTTGACGTGCCGGCGCGTCAATCGACCTCAGAGGGTTAAAGTGAAATTCTCGCCAAAATGTAACCTAGGCTTTCTTCTGTGAATGTATATGAGCCAAACCTTCGTGTAAAAGCATAGTTACGACGAAAGAGGCACCTTTAAGATTTACCGTATATTCGTTTTCGGGTCAAGCTCATTTTCTCAGTGCAAGGGGCACTTTTATGATAGCATCAAAATCGCTATTTTTAAAACACTAAGAAGGCTCGACACAACATAAAACTTTGTTCGTAGTATCACCAGGGTCTCTACACATGAACACGAGCATTGAGAATATTGTTTGTGTACACAGAGTTTGCTAAAAAGAGAGTTTTTGAAGAGATCCTGGTGATACTACGAGCAAAATTTCATTTTCTATTTCATTGACCCGAAAACGAAAGTACGGTAAATCTTAAAAGTGCCTCTTTTGTCGTAATTATGCTTTTACACGAAGGTTTGACTCATATACATTGACAAAAAAAAGCCTTGGTTGCATTTTGGCCAGAGTTTCACTTTAAGGGACTGAAACATGCAAAGACTGGTAATCTGTAGGAAGTGAGCTGAACATGTGACCAGCTGGCTTTACCTGCTGATATCAGGGTTTTGCCACTACATGAGAAGGCCTCTGTTCCAATCTTGAAGTCTATGGTGGTCTGCAGGTACATGCAGTCCTGGCTCACAGTGGCAATGAAATGACGTGTGATGTACTCATATAGCCGCCAGCCATCACTTCCTGTGGAAGTGCAGAGAAGCAACAACATGGGTTAGAACCTGAGCACAAAGGGGTCCGTGTTGGAATTTATCTTGTGGCTTGGATGAAGGAGTGTGCGCTAGTGATCAGTGTAAAAACATATTCCTTCATTCACTCTCGTTAAACAATGAATCATGAATCGGTCCATCATCAATACATCATATACAATAAAATGACTACTCTGAAAGCTGATGATTATCGATGATAATTTATTTAGTTGTATTACTCACCCAGTTCCGCTTCTGAGGCAGCACGCATAGGAGTTATTGGTGGATGGTCTCCAGCATCTGTTCCTTTCCTGGGTCGATTTAATCCAATTGAAAGCAGTGCCTTCACCTGATTAAGGAAGGGTACAACATCTTTTTAGAGACATTATGTGTATTCAACAAGCATCATATTTAAACTGGCAGCCTGTGAGTACAACACAGTCAGTCTGTTAGCCCTCACCTCTTCTGCCCAGATGCGATTGTTGATCTGCTGCTTCAGCGCTCCCTTTAGGTCGAAGTTCTCTGGGTAGTGGGTCGTCTCAGTACGTGGGTAGCTGATGTAGCCCTGTGTATACAGGCGCTCTGCAATCTGCATGGTATGCTGGGGACCCATGCCTGAACACAAGTTTATTTGGACTCAGCTGCTCCAAATACTCACTAAATGCACAATTCCCAATTTTAGTTAAGTTAGCTAAAAACTACAATGACCACCTGCTATAGGACACTGAGGAATGGTTTTGTCGCTTGCTAGGGCTACAAGGCTCCAAAAGTGAGACTGATGAAGACTGTCTTGACTTGGAAAATTCTCATAAACTGACAGTCAACATGGGGCGCCGCTTAGCTCAGTCGGTAGAGTGGGCGCCCCATGTTTAGAGGCTCTGTCCTCGCTGCAGCGGACCCGGGTTCGAATCCTGGCCCGGGTCCCTTTACTGCGTGTCACTCCCCGTCTCTCTCACCCTGTTTCCTGTCACCCTCTTCAGCTGTACTGTCAATAAAGCCATAAAAAGGCCAAAAAAATAATTTAATAAATAAAAAAATAAATAAAAAAACTGACAGTCAACATGTGTGCTTCATGAAATAAATTCAAATGGTTTAAAAAATGATATGTCTCTCACGTTGGGCTCTGGAGTATTGTAATGGGGTGTTTTCAATAGAAGAAGTGACGCCATTTCTAATAATGGGGAATTTAAACTCCAGGAAATGAGTGGGAAGTGTTAAGGTTAGGGCTATGGAAGGAATATTTAATCATTCATATAATTCAAATAATTTATATCATTTATCACTTACATGTTGCTTATGTTGATGTGAACATACCTAAAGCAGAGCTGGCCACTCTCAACATTTCCACTGTGTTCAAGGCCTGGGGTCTCTGCTTGGCCTTCTCTTTCTTACTCACTGACTCCACCTGTGTTGAGAGAGATCAACTAAGGTGAGCTCTAATTTCGGTTTACTGTGACCTGGGTGAATCAATAGCCCTTTTTACACAGCGTCTCTGCATTATCTCCGGAGCGGTGGTTCGCCAATTCTCCACCGATGGTGATTCACACAGAGCGAAGCATCTCCGCCGTACCATGTAATTCACACAAAAATCTGGCGCTGCGGCTCCTAAAGAGGCGTGACGGTTCATGTCATGTTGATGACGTCTGTGTTTCCCGGTGTCCCCCCCGTCAATCTAAACCCACGGACAGTTTATAATAATTTGGATGCTGTTATAATGTGTAATGATTGAGATCTTGAACCACAAAACATCCTGGAAAGTGACGAAGTTACGTTTTTCGCACTAAATTACATAATTACATAATAACCATCAGTAAACAGGAAGCTTTTCTGGGGGAAAGTTCCTTGAAGTCTCGGTCGGGAGAGCTGACGGTCGCAGTAATTTATTTTCATCACAAACACTTGGTGAGTTTTGCCGGTGACAGACGCTGTTTTTCGGGCAGAAATGTGGCGAAGAGTTTGTAGGACAGGCAGGAGGACAGACAGGAGGACGGACACTTCTCCACATACAGCTGTGGTATTTGTTTTCCTCATATAAGTTGCCAAAGACAGTTACAGTTACTACGTTGCTTTTGTTTGGTCCTGTAACGTTGCTTTGTGGGACATTTCTCTGTATTTACTTGAGTGAAGGACCTGTGTAGTTATCAGACTGGTCAGACCAACACCCCCTCGCTCCACGCCTCCGGCTTATCTGTTCACTCTGGGACGGTTCACCAAAAATGCGGCCCTGATACTACCTCCAGAGGCGGATCAGCGCCGGAGCGAAATTTCCCCCCTCTCTGCATCTGAAACTTTCACACAGAGGAGGGTTTGGAGAATTCTCGCAGGATCCCTGCATGCAAACAGCAGTGTGAATAGGGCTAACCAGGTACTGGAATATGACTTACGTTAACACAAATTCTCTTGCCAGCTTAAGTTCTCTTTGTCTTTGGTCATTTAAAAAAAAAGACTTAAACCACTACAAGATCCATACAGGTATTCAAGTCTTTACTGTACCAAAAATACAGTACATCTTCAATCTTCAACAGGATCCTTGTCTAACCAACGCAGGAATTTTGAGACTAATAATGTCAACACTTGATACACTCAAAAGCTCTAGGTCATTTAGAATTATTTTTGACGGAAAAGCCAAAATTAAATAACTTAAATTAGGTTAAATTGATCAGAAACGGTCTACACACTGTCAATGTTGTAAATTACTATTCTATCAGGAAATGGACGATTTTGAATGTTTATCTACACAGGTTTTTCAGAGGACCACTATAACTCAGCACTTAATTGGAGGCAACTTCATACTACAACAGGAGAATGATCCAGAACACAGCTAAATAAGAGGCTTCAGACAATCGTCAATTGACCTAGATAAGTACAAAGACAGGAACTGAGGGACTGGCTTTGTCCAAAAGTAAGAAAATTAACATACCAGCACCTCTAAATGTTACTGATAAACAAGTTATATCACTTTTATTTTTAAATCCAAATAAAAAGTGAACTGAAAAAACAAGTAATATCATTGTAAGAATAAAAATATAGTATCAGTACGGCTGCAGACACATTATGTTATCAGATAAAATAATAATAAATACCTGGGCCTCCCTAGATGTCTTGGCCAGGTTGACGAACATCTGACCGACCTCCCTGTCGAAGACCCTCACCCTGTGCCAATCCAGTGTCAGTGGGCTGTCCTTCCCTTTGAAGACCTGACCAAAACACGAAAACATGTCAATGAATGGCGCATGGAATGAAGAGATTATTGATACTGTGTGGGTGTAAGTGAAACTAGAGCCTTACCTTCGCCTGGATGACCCAGTAAATCTCTGGTTTAAAGGACTGGATTTTGTCATGGCGTTCCACACAGAAGCCTAGTGTTGGGGTCTGGCATGGGCCAAATGAGATCAAGGAGGAGTCTAGATTGCCATATTTGCCCTGGAAGTACTTGGTCTGGAACCTGATATTTGGACAACAAAAGACAGTCTAAGGCTACACAAACTCTTACCTTAGGTCAGTTGTAATCTAAGTTGTAGAGCAGGGAATACATCATGTCTTCTCCTGGACAAAGCATCTGATGAAATTTTGATTAATATTTGTATTCAATATGGAGTTCAAATCTCACCTCAACATTATGAATGCTAATGAAAATGTGCTTTGTTATCCTGTTCTATTCAAACAGGCCAGGCCAGGATTGTTGCGAGGGAGTCATGCTATGAGGGGTCGAGGTGAAGTCAGAACAAGTGAGTCTTGAGTATTTTGCGGAAAATGGCAAGTGACTCTGTTGTCCTGACATTGGTCAGTACAGAAAGCCACTGGATTTCATCTCTGCTTTTCGCTGACAATGTTGTCTTGTTGGCTCCTTCGAGCCAGGACCTCCAGCATGTCCTGGCGCAGTTTGCAGCCGAGTGTGAAGCAGCTGGGATGAAAATCAGCACCTCCAAGTCTGAGGCCATGGTTCTCGACCGGAAAAAGGTGACTTGCTCCCTCTGGGTTGGGGGAGAGTTCCTGCCTTAAGTGGAGGAGTTCAAGTATCTTGGGGTCTTGTTCACGAGAAAGGGAAGGATCAGTAGCAGTAATGCGGTCATTGTATCGGTCTGTCATGGTGAAGAGAGAGCTGAGCCAAAAGGCGAAGCTCTCGATTTACCGGTCAATCTACGTTCCTACCCTTACCTATGGTCATGAACTTTGTGACCGAAAGAATGAGATCCCAGACACAAGCGGCCGAAATGAGTTTCCTCTGCAGGGTGGCGGGGCACTCCCTTAGAGATAGGTTGAGGAGCTCTGTCACCCGGGAGGAGCTCAGAGTAGAGCCGCTGCTCCTCCACATTGAGAGGAGCCAGCTGAGGTGGCTCGGGCATCTGTATTGGATGCCCCCAGGATGCCTTCCTCGGGAGGTGTTCCTGGCGTGTCCCGCCAGGAGGAGACCCAGAGGACCCAGAACACGCTGGAGTGACTATGTCACTCCGCTGGCCTGGGAACGCCTTGGGATCCTCCCGGAGGAGCTAGAGGAAGTGCCCAGGGAGAGGGAAGTCTGGGTGTCCCTGCTCAGACAGCTGCCCCCGCGACCCGGCCCCAGATAAGCGGAAGAAAATAGATGGATGGATGGATACTTGAAATACAGAGAAAGACCAAGTATAAGTCTCAATCTCAGGTCGTCAGATATGGACACTTATGGTCTCACATCCGATAAAATCCAACCCCCAACCAATGCTAAGGTTAGAGAGTCATTCTCTGGGACATTGTTTGGGACCAATTTGCATAAAAAATGAAAATCTTCAAAACACTTTGTAACTTTTTTTAACTTAAACAACAGCTTCAAAATCATGTTGATGGTACAGTGCCTTGTAATAGGCTCAATGGTGTCCCTGTCTCAGTGCAGTAACAAGAGATGGGTGTCAGAGTTACTATGTAACTTCAGTGAGAGGGTAGGATCACAGTGTTACATACATGCTTACTCCAACATACAAGTTTTCAAGACATGACATGTTATGACGGAATGACTTTTGTTTGTAGTTAACGTCATCATTACGTTTGACAAATTGTTACAAACCTTGGATTTGTATTTATTTAAGTCAGTGGTGTTGCACTGACTGTAGGGGTGTAGTAGTGTTGGGAGAATTTTATGGGGCCAGGACAGTGACATTAAAATTTGGCATTAAAAAAAAAAAATTGGCTTTGAAAACAAAACCAGTACTGAAATAGAAAACATTGGCATTGAAACATTTGTATTGAAAAAAGTTATATTGGCATTAAAACAAGTTTTGGCACTGAAAAAAAAAACTAATTAAAATAATTAAACTCTGAAAATCTTATTGTTTTACTTTATTGGGATTTTTTTGTATTTTTCTATGACAATCTTCAGATTTTTTCTTCATGTCACTTTTTTTTCTATGACAGATTTTTTTTTCAGTGACAGATTTTTTTTACAATGTCAGTTTTTTTGTGCCAAAACTTGTTTCAATGCCAATATAACTTTTTTCACTACAAATGTTTCAATGCCAATGTTTTCTATTTCAGTACTGGTTTTGTTTTCAAAGCCAATTTTTGTTTTTGAATGCCAAATTTTAATGTCACTGTTCTGGCCCCATAGAATTTCCATTTTCTGCTGCTTTATACTTACACTACACAACAATTGATCATTTTAGATAGTAGTTAGTTTGCAAACTTAGTCAAACTTAGTGACTAGTTGATAGACTATTACTGTTGACATGTACCCTATCAAATAGTGTTGTGACTGGGACATTGAGTGAGACCACAGAGCAGTGACTATTGGAAAAAACAATAGTTGAACATCTACCCCGATAATTTGCCAGAACAACAATCGATCTGTCCCGAGTAGAAAGCAGTGTACCTGGTGAAGGCACAGCCAATGCGCAGATCCAGCTCCTGACGTGCATCCACTGACAGGGCCTCATTGCGGTTGGGCTCTCCCAGGCGGTTCATGGCGTTCCAGATGTCAGTGTCAGTAATAGAGCTGAACTTGGCTCGGTAAACACTCTGCTCCCTGACACTCCCCTTGTTCATCACTGGCTGGATTGCATCCAGTACCTGGGAGGCAAGAGAAGCTGTTACTGAGCAACAGATCAAACTTTAAATAACTATATTTGAGGGCACAGTAACCGCTTTCCATATGATTTAACGCCCCTAGGAAAAACATAGCTGCAATGGCCTCTATGGGTGGGGAGGTAAAATTACAATATTAAAGTAGAAAGTCTGTAATTTCCATGTACATAGGTGTGACAAAAAAGCAGGAAAATATACGGCTCCACTATGTCTCTCTTTACATTTATTTTGTCCCGTTGTTGGCTTCAGCTAAGAAAGAAATAGTTCAACTCACACTTCTAAAATCAGGGATTCAAATTATTGGCGTCCCGTCGTCCCGGGGACGTAATAAATTGTCATCGGGAGGATCAATAATCTAACTCGGGCCGACCTCGGGACGACGAGAATTTTGGCTGACCACATTTTTCTGTTTAAAAGATTTCATCACTTTCTGTGCTGTGTACCGCTCGAGCTCGGATGAGACGAGGATACTGTGGTAGCTACTACCACTCAGCACGATGTTGCGCTGGCTGAAGCTGAGAGGAGAGTGTACCCAGCCCCAGGTGTAGGAACTTGCCCTCGTCGCTTATGCCACAACAAGGAGATGCGATCTGCATGTCTGTGTCTAATTCACCTATCATCTAATTCTCTGACTTCTTCATGACCTGGCCCATTTTTCCCCTTCTCCCTGCACACTGCTAGTTACAGGACACTATGTGATATAGCAATAAACATTGATGCTTGCGGGAAGAGACTGCTTTCACGAGTGGAACCAACGGACTCCATTCAATTATATATTATATTATAAACTGTGGTCACAAACAAAAGCATATCTGTCGGACTTAATATTCCTTCACCCAACTTCCTGTCCGAGAACAAGAGCCTTGTGTAAGAATACCCACCATCCTCAGGACAAATAGGTCAAGTACAAGTCTTCTTGGTCTACAGAGTGGGACGATGTGTTGCTTTCTTGCTATAAGCATATCACGAGAAAACTTATTTTGTTAAGTTATAGGAACTAAGGACAAAAGAGTCCTCTCTCTCCAACTCAGATGACAAGAAGTGAGGGTTAATGTTGGACATGGTAAAGAGGACCCAGTCCCCCCCTCAGGGGCCGAACTGTTTTACGACCCTGCTCTGTGACATTCCAACATCTCACTCTGTCTCGCTACTTATCCAAATCCCAATATGTTCTGAATAACTATTAAACTACAATCTCATTCTTAATATTAGCAGATTCCCAAATAGTCTAAGAAGGTCATACAATAGATCTTTCCCATGTTATGGGTAAGCCCAGATGAAGTTTATTGTTTAATGAGTTTTGAGGTCTGGGAGAAACCAGCCCCTCCCCTTGGTGACTTACAGATCCTTATTCTTCTTTGTGTAATACTTGTGTTATTTACCTGTTAAATGTCTGATATGTTTTGTTGAGATAGAACTACAAGGAATAAGTATAAGTCAGCACTATGTGAAACGGATTCGAGCCATCAATGCTGGCGGAGGTTATGTATCTGTGTGTTGCATGTATTATAACTGATAATTCCTTTTTCCTATTAAGCAATTCCGTTAATTTCCTTTTGATCATGTAACCAAATGTTTTATGTGAAAACTCATGGTGGATTTAGGTAAACAGTCAAGCGCGATCTTAAAACTTTCAGAAGGATAGTTTTATTCAGCAACAAGTAGATCTAATAAGTCCGTGATTTGATCAGTGAACATATAGCCTGGGGGAAACAACATGCCAAGCCTCCTCAGGAGCCGCCCTCTCCTCAGCCTTAAAAAGAGACACATCGTGTCCCATCACTCTCTTACTCTTCGCTCTTAGTTCGCTCTTACTCTTAACTTACACTCTTAGCACTTACTCTTAACTTATGCTCTGACCCTCTTATCTCTTACACGCTTTGTGTTTTCTTCTTTTTAATCTTCGCTCATTTTTCTTTTTGCGCATAACTTCGTTATTTTTCCATTTTCTTTTGTATTTGCAAGATTTTTGAAACTCAGAGACTTAGAAATATTCGGAGACTTGAGTCACTTGTAACGAATGCTCTTCAAGTGAGACGCGCTTTTATTTTTGAAATCTACGCAAGAGCGAAATTCATTCTTTTTGCATTATTTAAAGTCGTTAACGCATCGTATCCAAGCCAAAGTCATTTTGTTTTCTTGAACTTAGTAATAGGTAAAGTTCGTCCGGCCGGCGTTTCTTTTCCAGTTATTTTGCGCAAGAAGTCAAGTTAATATATATTCGGAGCTCATCATCACCAATTCTACCGAGACTCTGAGTGTTTAACCATTCAAAGTCGGTGCAGTTTAGCTGCTCAAGAAACCGTGAAGAAAGATAGCCTGCAGCCAAAAGACAGCCAACTTCGCCAGTACAGCCTCCAACGATCTCAAGCGAGACACTTCGCTGGGCAGTGGACGTTCGACCTGAGACGGCATCGAGTTCCGGCAGTTCTGAAGCCGACAGGCCCGGAGCATTCAGACGGAATCCCCGCTGTGCCGGTAAAACGACGTCATCGGGAAAGCCGCCTCGTCATCATCTAGTGGCTACCCCGCCTCTACATCTGCATCCAGGCTGAGACAGAGCTGACTGAGAGGAACCGGATTTTGAGAACTCTCCTCTTCAACAAAGTAGGCTGAAAACTCCACACACTACAAGAGTCACACCTGAATGCAATCAGAGTTGGTGTTTGTGAAAGCTTCAAATATATATATATCGTGAATTCAAAGACATCTCTCATGTCACCTCGTTATAATTTAATCCCGTAGCGAATTTACCGGTCCGCACGTTAAAATCCACCATTGTCAGGAATCCATCTATTCAATACTTCATTCACAATCCTCACTTTTCTGTTACTTTGTCACCTGTTTTATTATTATCTCATGTATTTTAATCTGCATTTATTTAGTTAATAAACATATTTAATCTTATGTCGTTGTCTGTGCACGTTTAA
>CAEMYA010000810.1:17069-33904 GCA_903131615.1 Diplodus sargus | reverse complement strand
ATCAGATCCCTGCGCGTATAGTGCGCGTCATAGGAATTTAACGAGGCTTCGAGGCAGAGTTTTTGCCTCGAGGAATTTTTATAATCGAGTTAATCGAGTAACTCGATGAATCGTTTCAGCCCTAGAGGTGACCTAACGTCCTCCTGCTGCCAACACTGGGTGAACCTCAGTAAAGTCGCGGCTGGACCCGAGTGAATGTCCGCCAAATATCCAACCTCAAACTAACTTCACCCCGGTACGATGAGTCACCTGTTGCAGCCTTTGAATAGGATGATGAGGATTTCAGTCACTCAACTTAAAGTGTGACTTGTAGAAATTATAAAAATAACAGTAATGACAATAATAATCGATTTTAGGATGCACCGAAATGAAAATTTGTGGCTGAAGTTGAAGCAAATTTAAGCGCTTGGCCGAATACCGAATACCGAATACCGAATATTGAATATCGAATGCGGTTAAGTTTTTCACTATGTTTTTTTATATTGCATAAATAGCCTAGAATACATTTTTAGACATGTTTTTCTAAGAAAGTAAATGTTTATTGAATATTGAAATTTTTTAAATATTCCAGTAGCTTTTGCTTTTCAAAAAAAGCACAATGTTTTTCATTTATATTAGGCCTTCAAACAAAACACGCATTCCAAAAAAAACTAAAGTGCATTAAAGTGGATAAACCCACAACAAATGAATTATTGTCCTTTTGGCACAAGTCTGCTTAGCCACGGTAGATAGGCTAATAATGTAAACAGAAGGCTCAAGTAAATCTCAATAAGTGTGCTTGCAACGTCATACACTTATACAGGTACACAACATATCCCAGGCCAGAACAGATTTGTCAATAACAGTACTTCAGCTTCAAAATAAAAAGAAGGAAACTAACTATGACATCTGAGACATCTTAAAATTGTTTTATACAGACAAAAACATTAACAACTGTGCCTGTATGTCAAGCCCCAAATAAAATGCTTAAGAAATCTGGCCCATGATTCAACCTATGCTGACCCCTGCTGTAGACATTCCATGACGCAATGACGCAATCAAACAACGTGCAGTGACGCGGTGACCCGGCGCCTTCGGTAAAATGTTGGCAGTGTGCAGATATTTTAAAGTGTTGGAGAGCGAGAAAAGAATTGCAGTTTCAGGGTTCTCCCCAGAAATTTTTAGTGTAGTGGCCGCTCCTTGCCGTCAGCCACGGGACGGACGGTCTGACGGTAAGTCGTCCCCGCGGCAGCCCACAAACATCCGCTATAAAGCAGCTCACATTGAAAATAAGTATAGTGGCGCTGAGCTAGTAGTATAGCAGCGCAGCGCCGCTGTTCCACCGTCTGGGGAGAACCCTGAGTTTGCAACGAGTGTAAAACCAAACTATCTCGAGGGGGTGTCTCTGCAAAGACCTTTAGCACTACTGCTTTAATTTGTCATTAAAAAACCAAACACCCTGAACAGCATGCTGAGTACGAGAGAGATGGCTGCAGCAGCTAAAAGGAAAGCTTGTCACAGCACACCTACTCCGTCCGTGCAAGACGTCTTTGAAAGAACAGTGCCAAATCCCAGGCCACTATTCGGCCTTGATTTCAACTCACTCCACTGAAGGCCGAATGTGGCTTTTTTTGCAATATTCAGCCGAATATATTCGGTTACCGAATATTCGGTGCATCCCGATTTCAAGCTAACTTAGGGTGTAGTGCTTTCACTGTGTGCAACTTCAATTTGCCATTCGCCCGTGATATCAAACCTACAAAAATCATGTATTTTTTTTTCCAGCAGCAGAATGCATATAGAGGAAACACTGACACACTGACACAAATGAATGGACTAATTGCGGAGTGACACAAAGACATGAATCAGAGGCACAAAAAACGTTGACAGCGGTGGCTGGACATTATATCACTAACTGCTAGGGGTGTCACGATTCTCCAAATCCTCGATTCGATTACATTTTCGATTCTAAGGTCACGATTCGATTTGATTCTCGATTTTTACATTTATTTTTTTTAAAGCACAGGTTGCTATGCCATTTTTAGACTAGACTTTTATGCAATATAATTTCTGACCTTTGTTCGCAATGTACCACACTACATTGTCAAGTTTAAAACATTTATTAACAACATAATGTAACAATAACATATCTTCAGTCAATTGGAAACTTAAACAAAATAACCTGCCATCTAGTTTCTGCAGAGCTTGCAAGCTGTGGCTTTTTTGTCAACAACACAAATGTTGTCAACATAACTCACTGGAAATCCAAAATACTTCCACACTTCAGTGAAAGAGGAGGGGGTTCATTTTCTGTAGATGGGTCTCCTGAATCTGCAGCTGCCATTGTTGTAAGAGTGGCGTAGCCCCTTTCAGGAATAGGGCGGTGCATCAGGTGTGTGTGCGTTAGGTGCATAAGGTGTGAGTGGGCGAGCGAGAGTGAGGGAGCGTGCGTACGTGCGGTCAGTGAATGAATGGGAGAGGAAGGAGACTTGAAAGGATTAGCAGACGTAGCGACAGCAATAAAGTGTACAATACAGTCTGCAGTTTGGCTGTGAATAAAGGCAACGGCCAGATACAGCAAAGCTCCCTGGTATTATTTCCCAACCAGCTAAACACGTGAAAGAGGTTCACCCCGAAGGTAAACACAAGCTTCGGCCCTGGAGGAAATCGTCTCCCCTCTGCTTCCCGACCACGGTCCGGGAGCCGAACAGGAATGGTGTAACACCACGCTATCGTTTGGCTGGCTGTTGCTAATAGCTACTGGCTTAGCTAGTAGCTAAATTAGAGGAGGTTGAATCGCAGCACTTAAACACGGGTGTGGTTTTTTTCCGCTGGGCAAGCCGACCAGACGTGATGTGGCAGCGTGACAGCATCGACGATCCCATTTTTTAATTCCAAGTTAAGTTGACTTAATTTCAATCGATTGCGATTTGAAATCGAAATCGTGACACCCCTACTAACTGCATATATATATTGTAAGTATACACAAATACACACTGCAAGCTAGGAGCAGTGGGCTGCTGTGACAGCGCCGGGGGAGCATATGGGCGTTCGGTGCCTTGCTCAAGGGCACGTCGGCAGTAGGAACTGGCACCTCTTCAGCTACCAGTCCACTTCCATATTGTGGTCCATAGCAGGACTTGACCGGCCACCCTTCCGGTCCCCAAGCCAAGTCTCTACCGACTGAGCTACTGCCGCCCTAACCCAATCTAACCCTAACCCAATCGCGAACAAATTTCACTACAAGGTGTGAATGCAAAGACCCATGGACTGGATGTAAATGGAGCATAATTTACCTCAAAACAGATGTTCTCTCCTTCTTTATCGCAGTCCAACCATAAAACCACACAGTCACAGCCTCTGGCTTCAACCTGACATGACACCAGAAACATGAACGTGAATACCAATGATAAAAGAGATGACACAGTGACAATCAACTGATTACACAGAATGCAATAACCATCAATGTCATGTGATAAAAAGTACAACACTGGGTCAATTGCTCTTAGGCCTACCTGGAGGAACTTGACCATGTTGAGTTTGGGGTTGGCCTCCTTCTTTTCTGTGGGAGCCTGGCTGAATAGTTCTGCAGGGTCCACCTTATCCCAGTTGTTGTACTTCCCTTGAAAGAGAAGAACCTAGCTCTTAATAGTTCCCTTCCAGTCCATTCACTCCATACAATACATTTAATATGGAATTACATGCCTCAGCATGACCTGTTGTACTTCATTCAACTTATTCAGGGAACAGAAGTTATAGTTGTAACATTTAGTTGTGACAAGACGTTGGACATTCAAGAAGATGAATCCCAAATCAATCATGAGGAAGTTAATGCTTTTGATTCATGCTGTTTATTACACTGACTAATCTAGAAACAAATAGCCTCACACATTGTATTTCAATCCAACTGAACAGTTCTTTAAAGGAGAACTTCGGTCAATTTTAACATCAGCTTTATTGCTCAAGTTACCCTTGACTTGCCAGTCCCGAAAACACGAACACTTTTGGTCCACCCCTTACAGGGCTCCAAAAGTTTCCGTCTCTGCCAGTGAGGGAGTAAACGCACGCTCGACGGATTGACTAGTGTGGAAGACGGGAAGACGGGATGTAAACAAACCGGTAAGTAGCTGCTTGCACAAACACACTGTTTTAACCACCTTTTTATTCATTGCGAGTCATAAACGCTACAGTGCAGTGTTGTAGGGTGTCTGCTGATGTTGCATAGCTTTTGGGGTGATATTTGGAGCATGTTAAGATGTTTAAAACACAGTGTAAAGACGTGGCCCCACGCTGTTAGCTGTCAATGCTAACTCTCCGTTCAAGGAGCCTTGTAAGGGGTGGACCAAAAGTGTTTTCGGTACTGGCAAGTCAAGGGTAGCTTGAGCAATAAAGCTGATGTTGAAATTGACCGAAGTTCTCCTTTAAGAAACACAAACATCATTTCTTTATTGTATTTCAGGAAGCTGTAATTTCAGGTGTTTAGTGAATAAAATCATGTAAAATATTTAAGAATCTGTGTTTTTAGTGACACCAGTGGCTTTTAAGTGAACTGCAGTCAGAAGCCTGCTGCTAGCTCTCGCAGGTGTGCTCACTGGCTTCGTAGGCATATTCTACTTGATCATTGCTTGAGCATAATATGAATATTATGCACAAGTAATGTAATGTTACTGGTCTAGTCAGGATACACACCTGCACTGTTCCAAAAACCCATACAGTGTAACACAGTGGTAACAAGCACCATAAACATTTCATAAAAACACAATAGGTCAATATGAGAAAATAAGACTTGAATACTGGAGTTTTACTTGTTTTCAAATAAAGTTACTGTACTGAATGGTTCTGGTAATAGGATGAGACAACGGAAATCTCATCTTGCTGTATCACTACAGATTACAATTGTTTATTTCTCTAGTTAGTAGTTAGTGTCGATCAGAATACCTCAAATATGGAATGTATGCTACACAGAGGGCCTTTAAAGTGAAGGCTGAGTCAGACCTAATATTGATGATACCCACCAATGAAATCCAGACTCATCACATGTCCACATACAGACGTCATCTTGAAGCGTACGGTTTGGCCCTGGAAGCTGCCAGTGTATTCCAGCACTGAGCATGCTCCATTGAGTCCCTTGCGGCTTGTACAGTTTCCTTAAGTCCAAAGAAAACAGATGAGGTAATCATTTAAAAGGTGCAGGATTTTATAAGCATCTGACCACAATGGAATTAAAGCATTTCAATGCCCATTTTACTAAATCTTACAGGGTAAATCTCCAAATCTTACACATAAAAGTGTGTCTTAGGGTACACTACTGCAAACGTGAAAAGGCTGCATGTAATCTGATAAATTGCCTCCAGTGATGGCACTCAATGACAACGACAAAGCATTCATGAGGACAAACTCCTGTGTTACATAAAGGCTTGTTTTATTTTTAATGTTAACATACTGTGGTGAAGGGTGGAACAAATGTTTGGCAGGACACAAAAATAAAGAAATAGCTACCTACAGAATAATGGCAGCCTTTTTTCTATGACATTTTCTTTAAGAGAATCGAGTCTCATCTCACTGAAATGCAATTTTCATGAATGCAAACTTTTATAGTCAGACTTGGAGAGGTCGAACATGGTGGTGGGTGAGGCAGGAACATGAGACCTCTGATAGTTGTGTCCCTTTTCCACTAAGTGAAGGGGTGGTTAGATTTGTGCCCTTGGTTACCTTGACTCAATGCTACTGACGTCTGCTCTGAATTTAATGATTCTCTCAAGGCTGAATGCTAATGACAGAGACAAAGGATGTAACTATTATGACGATAAAAAAACACACAGACACACACACACACACACACACACACACACACAAACACACACACAGAGACACAGACACACACGCACACAGACACACAGACACACACACACAGACACACACACACACAGACACACACACACACACACACACACACACACACACACACACACACACACACACACACACACAGACAGACACACAAACACACAGGGGCTGGTAGAAGCAATCCCGATAAAGAAAGCCATAAATAGAGGGAGGTTTAGATACAGGTCGCAGATCAACTCCAAGCCAAGGGCCACACCAAACACAGAAGACAACATTCTCCTTGTCATAAACCTTAGCCATGGAACAGCTCCAGGTAAGAAACTTGCATGATGTTGATGACATTGATAGCGATGGTGACTGATGACTCTGCTGGCCTCTAGAGGTGACAAGTTATGGTTTAAAAGGACAAGAGATGCGTGACAAAATCCACAGTCCTCATCTGTGCAACATTACATTGCGAAGTTCAACTGAAGCTACCGAGAGGCTTCGAAGTCTGACGTAAACAAATCAAGTGGATAGCTTTTAAAGTTACAATTTTTCAGTGTAAGTTAACTGGTTGATTAGAATATAATAATTTGTATCAAACTAAATGTAATAGGATCTGAAGAGTCTGCTAGATAAAAGGTCAGGGGATACATCTGATCATCTTCAAATTATTAAATGTATCTTTGGGGATCAGGAATTTCTGTACCAACTTTCACCATTGATCCGATGTATTGTGCATTCAACTATGTTTGCCCTATAGATCGATGAACAAGATATAAAAACTATGAGTACATTCAGGCCCTCTGGGCTCTTTGCATTATACCGTCTACAGATGGCCAAAGGGGTGTGACTTTGGCTATCCATTAGGCATTATTGACTCAAATATATGCACAGTGTATGCAGAGCAAGCACACATAAACCAGATCTATTTCAAACGAACTGACAGTTATATCTAGCCAAATGTGGGGCAATGTATATTTTTAAATTATTCGTAGTCAGTGTTAGTAAGTAATTAGTAGCAGTTAGTAATTGGTGACAATATGATTACCAAGTTTTGGTATTGACACCTAACAATACTGACTTTGATTAATTTCATGTTAAATATGTGGTTATTACCAAGCACTACGTCCACACATTCGAGTTATTCTGTGTGCCCAGTTGTTGCGTGTCTTTCTGCTGTGCCTGCTGGCCCTCCACCAGTGTCTGGCCATGCCACTGGGCAGCCAGTGTGTGGACGAATCCTTCTGTACGTACAGCCTGCAGGACTACTACAGCCAGCTGGTGAACCTGCCCAGCCGTATTAACGAGCGCAGCATTGCAACCTGGAGCTATGTGTGAGTATACATTCAAATATATCCTTTGTTATTAAGTTACAACCCAGATTAATACTGAAAGGTTAGGAAAGCTGATAAATGATTTTTACATTGACTGATTGATATCAGTATATAATTTCAAATGTGGAATTTAGATTGACTGATGTCTCAATTATGAAAATAATCATTAGTGGCTGCCCTACATAAGATTCAACATTTGACAGTGTCTGGATATCAGAGTTTACACCCGCTGACTAAAGGGAGCACAAGAATACAAAAGACAAAACACTATGTAGCCTGCAACTTATGATTATCTTCATTAACAACTAATCAACAAATTATATTCTCAATAAGTCGATTAATTGTCTGTGCATCTCAGTGCCTGTTAAAATTTTTAGCATTTCAGCACAAGACATTAATTTAGGCAAACTAAATAAAAGGAGATATTGGCATTGCTTCACTGATCGGGATCGACAATTCGGGTGATTATTTTTTACATCAGAGTACAATTTATGGCAGAATGCAGACGTGAGCATAACGTTACTCTGGCAAACCTGTGGATAAAATGTCTACAGTGTGGAAATTAGATAAATTAGAAAGCGAAAGCAGTCCAATGGCGTCATGTAACATCTACAATACGACCGTTGCGCAGATGGGTAATAGGGTATATATCGCTCAAGTTATACAGGCAAAGACACCGACGCAGCAAACACTCGGAGATACTTTCAAAAGGAAAGAGAAATGTCCTCTAGAAAGCGACAGGGCCAAAAATATTACAGAGAAGGTAACTGAATTCATCACTCTAGATAACCAGCTCATCTCCCTGGTAGAGGATCAGATTTTTTTTCATCATCTTGAGTTTTTGAATCCCCGGTATGCCCTACCATCTTGGCATTACATGATATTGGGTACCGCCCCCTGATGAATATGGCAAATATAATGCCACTGGGCTGGTTATATAGCAAGTTTTGCTGTAAATGTATACATTTTTCAAGTCTTTATTGACAATGCTAACTTAACACATTGCCATAAATAAAGGAATATATGCATATCTGTTGTATGTTATGTTGTTGGCATGCAGACATATATAAAGTAATTACATCTGGGATTCTTGCAATATGAGAGTAAAGTAATATGTCTACATTTCTGCCTACAAACTACTCAAAACTAATGGTAGGCTAGCCTTAGCTAATATGGCTAATGTTATCCCAGCCACCGTAGCTAGTCTGACTAATCGATAGCAGAAACAATGAGCCAACCAACCATAAAATCTATGTCGCGGAACATTAAACATTGTGGCATATTATGTATCATGTTCACTGACTTTGAATGACCAGAATAAGCCGCTAATAAAGAGAACAACAAATCAAATAGATGCAAATTTAGCCAGAATAAAACCCATAGGCTTATACCACTGGATCAGTTGGTATAACGATGCCCAAAGGCTATTACGCTAAAACAGTAAACAGTAAAACTACCATGTGTCAGAATATATCCCTATGTCTATGCAAGTCATATTTTCCTTTATTAGTGGCTTATTCTGGTCATTCAAAGTACAGTGATCATGATACATAATATGTCACACTGGTTTATGTTCCGTAACATAGATTTTATATAAAGTACTGCATTATTGTGTTCTCCTGTCAGTATTAAGTAACAGTATAAGTCTCAAGCTGCACATACCATCATTTCTCAGTGAAATAACAGAGACATACCACTCCAAGGATTGGTATACCAGTCAAGGGATCAGTATATACCGCTGAGCAGCAATTGACATACCTTCGGCCATTTTTCAATCTCGTTGTCACTCCCCATTTGGCAGAGCATCTAAAACAGGAAATCGAGGAGATGCTGAACGCATGTAAAATTTAATTTAACATTTTACGTGACAACATAAGGAATATAAAAAAAGCAATGGGTGATATGAAGGCACCAAGTGTGGGCTGCATTGCGCACACACTTAAGCTGACTGTACACGAGGGTCTGCTGTCACAGCGCAGCATCACAGACTCGCTCGCTAATGCAAGGAAGATGGTAGGCCAATGTTGCAATAGTAGGGGTGGAACGGTTCACAAAATCCACAGTTCGGTTTATATCACGGTTTTGTGGTCACGGTTTTGGGTTTGGTTCGGTATACACTGATCGTTAGGAAAATCAATAATGTCTTGTATAGTCAGGTTAAAACTGAAAGAATGAGGCAGTCTGACATTTGATACATCATTGTGACAGTCTTAGGTTAAAAGTAGGTAAGATTCTGGCACTTCAAGAGAGGAGACATTGCTAGTTCCAACATGCTTTTCATTTATTTCGCAAAGAAAGTCACTAATGTAATGGGCAGTCACAGTCAGGAAACTTTCATTAGCCCTGGAGGTCCAGTGTTTCCTCTAGGACAGTGGTTCCCAACCTGGGTGGCGCGCCTCCGACGGGAGGGCGCCAGAGATCGCAGGGGGGGCGCACGACTTTGTCTGCTCAAGGGTTGACTTTTGGTTAAAGTTTGTTCAACCCTCTGAGGTCGATTGACGCGCCGGCACGTCAAAATCACGTGACCTATTTAAGATGACATAGCAGCAAGATGGACCCTCAGTGAGTCTCCCGACTTGTGTGTTGGAGCAGCCTTCAAGCTGTGTACCAGTTTTTAAATTGTGTTGATAGGCCAAGTAAAACCGGACTTATGATAAATAATGTACGGCACACTTTTTCGCTAGCATTACCGTCACGTTTGCTACGCATTTGGTGCAGGAAGAGACGGTCAAAACGGACTTCTCTCATGAAAGTGTCCGCAAGCAGGAAAAGTTTGCGAGCGAAAAAACACGTTCCTATTGGTGGACAAAGGCACCACACCAGCCAATCACAAAATTACATGGCAAGACATGTGATTTGGTTGCTGGGGACAGGAGGAAGTTGTGGAGACACCGACAGTGACGGTGAGAGAGTTGAGAGATGTGTGTCAAAATGAAAAAATAACTGTACAGTCACACATGTGAGGTTGTGCTGAAAATAATGACACCAAACAAGGCAATATAAATAGTTTTTAAGGTGAAATATAATGGTAAAATCAAAAATAGTCAAAATGGCCAATTATATCCTGGACTGCATAAAATCCCAGTAACACACCCAATCAAAACTCCCTATAATCCAAATTGAAACATATTTCTTGGTCCACATTTAAATTCATTAAGCTACTTATTTAACACCCCTATGAGGTACACCTGAAGAAAAAAAGGAAGACATGTATCTATAGATATTGTAAAACTAGGAGAATGTAATTGTTGTTTGTTTTTTACAAATAAAAGTTTGTAATTAATCACTTTATTCTTTTAGTGAATGCGGGTTGGGGGGGCCTGGCTTGTCTTGGACACAGGCAAGGGGGGCTTCAAGGAAAAAAGGTTGGGAACCACTGCTCTAGGATTTTTAAAGCAAGTCCGTGTAAAGCAAAAATAAATTTGCGTGATGAGTTTGTCATACCACAGAAACATGTGAAATTGACCACTGAGCCAAATTTGAAAGATTAAAAAAAATTGCCAAGTATATAAAATTAGGTCTCAAAATCATGGAAAAACAAGCACTTCTCTCTGCTGTGAAACGCTGGGGGCGTGTCAGTTAGAGGCGCTGGAGCCACGCCCATGCGCAGGAGGGGAGCCGCCTCCTTGTACTGCAGGAATATCTAACCTACAGTAACAATGGAAGCTAGCAGCGTCATCGATGGACCTAGCCGGACCCGTTTGAGCCATCACAGCCAGAAACGGACTCTGAGTCAGACACTGATAGTGCTCAGCCTCGTTCCTCACAGTCCATGTTTTACATTACACACAAACATAACACTCCAGTCTACATATAATTCCTTGTCATAGCTATATTGGTGCACATATAAATATAATATGTGGATTATCATTGTGCTGTCAGATGGACTCGGGACTCAGGGACTCAGGCCAAATCATGTCATGATTAAATGCAATAACATCTGCTAACATTACATGGGCATAACAGGATGCACGATGTAAAATCACCTTCAGCAAAATGCATTTAATTGCCTGTGCACGTTGTGTCCGAGCCGGCCGGGCCGACACATTAACCAGGGTTCTCCCCAGACGGTGGAACAGCAGCGCTGCGACGCTATTTTCATCCTCAATGTTAGCTGCTTTACGGTGGGTGTTTGTGGGCTGCAGCGATCTTGTAAAAAAAAAAGAAAAAAGCGCCCGCCTCTGGCGGTGACGAGCATCCGACCGTTCCTGGCTGATGGCGATAACGACCGGGATAACGACCAGGTCGGGCTCGGACAGAGAATCTAAAGTCTGGCTGGTGGCGAGGATGAGAGCACCTGTTGTCTGCAGGACGGTTGCAGTGACGGTGACGGTACACGTCATGTTAATGACGTCGGTGTTTCCCCAGGTGTTCCCTAAAGGTGTTCCCCTTGTCTACCTAAACCCGCGGACAGTTTATAATCATATGGATGCTGTTATAATGTGTAGTGATCTAGATTCTGACCCACCAAACATCCTGGACAGTGACGGAGTGAAGTTTTTCGCGCTAAATTGCATAATTATACATAATCACCATCAGTAAACAGGACGCTGTCTGACTCTGTCACTCGCGGGGACGGAGGCTGTTTTCTGGGGGAAAGTTCCCTGAAGTCTCGGTCAGGAGGGCTGGCAGTCGCGGGTGATTTATTTTCATCACAAACACTCGAGTTAAAGTCTTTGCCGGTGACAAACGCTGTTTTCTGAGCAGAAATGTGATGACAAGTCGGGAGGACAGGCGGAGGACAGACAGGAGGACAGACGCTTCTCCACATACAGCTGTGGTATTTGTTTTCCTCATATAAGTTGCTAAAGACGGTTACAGTTACTATACTTTTGTCCGGTCATGTAACGTTGCTTTGTGGGACATTTCTCTGTATTTAGTTGAGTGAGGGACCTGAGCAGTTATCAGACTGTCAGACCGACATGCCCTAGCTTCGCGCCTCCGGATTATCCGTTCACACTGGGACGGCTCACCAATAATGCTCCACATACCACCGGTGGGACCCGCCGTCAGCAGGACGGAGGGGGTCGGCTGCGGCGGCGCGGCCACATTATGCCGGTGGGACCCGCCGTCAGCAGGATGGAGAGGGTCGGCTGCGGCCACATAAGACCGGTGGCACTTGCTGTCGGCGGGAGGAGAGGATGCAAGTCCACACCCCGTGCCGATTCACTAGCACACCGCCAATCAGAATGGTCAGTAGGGCTGGGTATCAATCAAAAATGTTCCGATACCTTCACTTCGATACAGGTTCCTGAACAATATTTATACTTTTTCGATACCAATTTTATAATATCAATTCTAACAAAAAGAAAATGATATAATACATTACAGTACAAATCTTGAGTTTTACTTTTCAGTTTTGGTATTTTTCCACTGCAAGCAGTTTTCTTACAGAAAAAATAAACAACGAATAATTTCCAGTGCAAAAGAACACTTGCAAACAAGTGACAAGTCAATGTCTAATGCTCACTGCTACATACTGAGGACCTTTTAACTTAGTTTTTCTTCAGAAAAATCAACATGTCTGCTTTCTCAGGACACAGACAAGCTTGCTCCTGGCTGATGATGTCTACTGTGAGGAGAAGATATAACAGTCAACGTTAGGTGAGCTGTTTAACCAGCCGACCCAATTGATGAGCACATCTTTACAAGATAAGCTTTATCTGTTACTGTCAATCTCTAGTTAGCATTTGATTTAGCTAGCTATATAGCCATAAAATAAAGCTACACACTAATATCTTAAGTTAGCATTACACACCAGAGTCCGGTGGTGGAAATGAATGAATCGGTTTGAATCGGCCGCTCGGACTCTGTAACGTTCACAGGCGGACTTAAATGCTGAGAGGAGGATGGCTGCGGTCGCTCTTCCTGCAGTCAAACACGAAGCAACTTTCTGCTCTTAAATTGATTCCGTGCACGGTCACGCGCTTCATCAAATTAGTCGTGTTGCTGGCTTTAGCAACGATGACTTTTTTGTATATATTGCATCGCGGAAGATTGGCATCAGGCTTGCTAAAATGGAGCCACGCTTTTCACCTCGGTGGCATTTCTTGACCGGTTCGATGACACACACAACTACAGTTCACAACACAGATACACATGAACCCCCTCTGGGGGCGTAACCACAAAGCGTCTCTGGTAACCACGTATGTATTTTTCCTGCATGCCGCAATCACGTGTAACGTTACAGCCAATCACCGGCAGCATTATCAGATCTTGATCACGTGATTAACCTCTGGGCACAGAAACTTGGCACCGAAAGACGAGGCATTTTTTGATACTCGGTGCTGCCTAAGCATTTCGGTCGGTGCCATAAAAGAACCGACGTTCGGTACCCAGCCCTAGTGGTCAGACGGCTAGCACACAACCAATCAGAGAATCCAATGACTCAGACGGCCGACAGCCAACCTCCTCAGACTTCGCGTGCTGAATCGGAGCAGACAACATCCGCGTGGCTCCGAAAGCTTCCAACACAGCTGAACACACCAAACAGATTTGTCCCCGACCACTTCAGACGTCAGACGTCCAACGGTTGGGCCAGTGTGTTCCTGCCTTAATTGCGAATCTCACAAACACATTTCCCCAAAACAAAAACAAAAAAAAGGCGACGACAGAAGCGTAAATGAACGTACATATTTAAGACCTTACTAAATGTAATTTAAGACCTATGCAAAATATGGATGTATTTAAGACTTTTTAAGGCCTAAAATTGAGATTGTCAAATTTTAGACTTTTTAAGACCCTGCAGAAACCCTGTAAACTATTATTGCTTTTTATTAGCTGAGTGGAGAGAGGTCTTTAGACAAGGCACTCAAGAATGTGCATAGAGTCACATCCTTGGGACTGTTGTGGGAAAACAGAACCCTAGTCCTTCATAAAGAAATCCACAGTCCAGCAGCATTAATCAACTTAAACAAATTGTCCACCGGCTTGTATAGGCAACTGAGAGACGGAGAAGTTGAAATTTTTCACAACACATTACAATCTGCTCATATACGGCTGGTAAAATAGCTATTCACACATGTAATTGCTACAAGTTACTATATAAAGCAACTGTGTTTATGGTCTTTGGCATGGGACTGGGATTTGGGATGGTCAATAAGCCTGAAATCTGAAGAAATCCCTCTGGGCATATCTGTTGACTGACAGACCATGATCTGTTTTAAGAGACCAGACTACTTCATGAATTCCTAGATGAATAAATCCTATGACTTCCAGTCACTGAAGAAAACAAGAATATCAAATAAGTATTTTCAATGAAAGTCTTACAGTTATAGAGTAGCAGGCTGCTTTGCCGAACACATTCACAAAAATACCTGAATGACCGCCTGTCTCTTATCACCCTGCTTCTCATCTCTCATCAGGGAGAACATTGACTTGAACCGAGTACCCCAGGTCATCCACGAGGCCAGCTGCCACACCGGCCATTCCTGCAGGGGACTCGACAATACATTTGGTCTAGAGACCATCCCTGTGTCCCTGAGGATGCCTGTCCTCAAGAAAAACGCTGGCTGCTTCCCCACGTCCAGCTACTCTCTGGAATTTGAGCTCATCACCATAGCATGTATATGTGCTATCTCAAGGCACAGCTGAACAGGACTGACTTCTATCATATCATGAACCTTAGGACCTTGGTGAACATCACCAATAAGTGTTTGTTCTGACAAAGGACAGTGCGAAGATTGAGGTTTCTGAAAATCAGTCCATTTCAGTCATTGTTAATGTTTACCATTAGACGCTGAAAATGTTACCATTCCAGACATGTCTGTTTACATAAAGACATTTTACATTACTGGTATCATTCTTGTGTCCATATGGTGTATTCTGATGGCCTCTGTGTCAAAATACATTCCTGAATTACCTGAGGTCGAGCAACATAGACTTCATCTCATCAACAGTGTCTTCAAGTTTCCACAGAGACGGCCCCAGTTAAAAACTTTACTTCAGAGACTTGTGCCAACATAAAGCACAAAGTGTACATTCACATAAAAGAAAGAACGCATCAAGGTTAAGTGTCCAAATAATTCCAACTCTTGCAGTGATCCAGTTCTTACTTTTCAAACTTCTGCCACAAGTTAGAGGTCGGCAACTTTTACTATCAAAACAGCCAGTCTTGCTCCCCTGCCTCTGGAGGCGCGAAACACAGCTTCAAATGTCTAAATTGGACCATCACGGTTACTGACAGGCCCTAATGAGCATTCATGAATATTTTCCACTTGTGGCAACTCTGTAGTGAGTTATTTATTCTAATTACCTTCTTTGAATTTCCAATACAATAATATCACAACTTGTGCAACAGTTTAAAATGTATGTTCTTTACATTGGAAGATGCTATAACCAACAAAAACACACAAGCGAACACTTGTGCAGGCAGCTTGAATCCTCCCTGTGTTCTGAAAATGAATCAAAATTTAAAATAGCCTAGATTTTAATAAATTAAACATACAGAAGCATCCTAGCTTTAAAACAGTTAGAGTAACATAAATGAGGCCAGTTTCTATTGACTAAATTTCATCTCAATGTGGGGTAATCCTATTGTCTTTCTTCCTCAGCCACATACAGTGTTCAATGCTCAGGCCTGAGCATAAAACACAACAGTATCAGTTCAGGTTAATTCAATTCACTGACTAATTATAACTTGCTAGAACAGTATTCTCTGTCTCACTCTAGGCTTACTGCAGTGTGTATATAGATAACCATCATTCATGTTCATGTCATTTTTTGTCAAAGTCGCAAAGAGCCACTGCAGAGGAGCAGAAGAGCCTTATGTGGCTCCAGAGCCACAGGGTGCTAACCACTGACCTGAGTGTTGTAACTTAATAATAAAGAACTGTAAGTTATGCAAACACTACGCGAAATGATATCTTTATTCTTCCCTGTCGATATTAGCCTGGATCTTTCTTTCGTCCTAAAATTAAAGTCTGCCTTAATATCATACTGTATAGCTATACGTTATATTTGTACTCACCTTTAGAGAGGATTTTGGCAATCGACTGAGCCAAGGATGGTTTTTCTGCTACCATCAAAACAGTTTTCATTTTGAATGAAGAGCTCACAGCTTCTCTATCCAACTGCCCGGTCGGCTCTTAGTGTGACAGAATGCTCTGGAAGCGCAGTGTTGTTCGCTCGAACCTGGTCAACATGTGCTAACAATTAGCACTCCCCTGTAAAGAATGCTGATTTTGAAGTTAACAGCTCGCTTATAGGTTATGCTGTGAGGCAGTTTATAAATTGCTCCTTTCGGGGGTAACGTCGACTAAGGTGACGTATTTCCGATGCGCGTCTTCCAGACTTGGGAGTAGGTTTGCAGTTCCTGTCCGCCGTCTTGCAGGCCGCCCCAATCATAGACACATATACGCAGAGACGTTCTATTATTGTCTATTATTGTAGAGACAGACCACTCTGATCATTTTGAATGGGGAAATCTGCGACGCCAAAGATGGCGCATATCCCGCCCCTTTCAGCAACAGCCAATCACCTGCGTTGTCACAGCCGAACCGGGAAACTTATAGCCCAATCATGTTGTTTCACCAGCGCATGCACACAAGTAGTTTTTTTTACGACAGACCATCAGAGACGTTCGACTATTGTAAAACATTTACTGCGTTCAGATCTTTATCTAATTTATAGAGTGAATGATAAGAAATGATGTATTAGACATTATCTGGTCCATACATCAATGGTCAGGCA
>CAEMYA010000809.1:0-13694 GCA_903131615.1 Diplodus sargus | reverse complement strand
AAAAAAAAAAAAAAAAAAAAAAAGTAGTGTAAGACATAAATGGCCTACACATTCCTTTTTTTTTTCCTTTTTTCTTTTCTCTTCCTCTTTTACGACAACAGCAGAAAACAGCTGGAAATGCAGCAGTACATATGGATTTATGACAAACCCGAAAGTAAACAAACAAATCAATTTGTGGCAGATAACCAAAAGACATTCCAGCGCATATAAACTACTCACCAATATATAAATATAATAAATCAATAAATCAGGCTGTGTCAACACAGCCTTAGCAGAGGTAAGGTTACAGCCTATTTAGATATTTTAAAATCCCGGCTTGTAAACGCCACGTAACCGTATTAACCGCTCTTATGAAGGAGAGGAGACATGAAGGCAGTTTCAGCGGCTTTGTGACAGGTGAACAGTTGAGATTTTCCATCAACAATGACATTCAGTGTGCACGGATACTGGAGAGAGTATTTTAAGTCTAGTTCACGGAGTCTCCGTTTAACTGTATCGAAAGAACGGCGCTTCTTCGTGAGCTCCGCGCTGAAGTCAGGATATATGTAGATGCGAGTACCTTTATACACCAGCTCCTTTTTCTCTCTGGCAAGACGGAGGATTATCACCTTATCCTGAACATTGAGAAGTTTAATCAGGATAGGCCTAGGACCAGCTCTATCCTTGTGAAGGAATGTGGGTGTACGGTGAGCCCTCTCAATAACCGGAGCAGTGGGGAGGTTTTCTCGCCCAAGGAGCTGTGGGATTAACTGGGACATGAAGCCAAGAATATCGCGGCCCTCAGAGGATTCAGGAATTTTGACAAAGCGAAGATTAGAAGATCTTGTTCGGTTCTCCAGATCCTGAATCTTGTCCATCAGGTAGGCATTATCTTTAGTTAGATCTTTGTTCTGAGTCATGAGATCTTGTAGATTATCTTTGTTTGCCCCGATCTGTTGTTCTAATGAAGAGACATGCTCTCCAAGAGTATCTAGTGACATCTGAATGCTGATAAGTTTTGTTTGGATAGGATCGATCTTTGAATCGAGATGAGTGAGCATATCTGTCTTGATCTGTTGTATGCCATTCCACAAAGTTTGTAGTGAGATCTGATTTTGTTGATCTAGTGCCATTGTACAGCCAAATAATATTATCCAGTTGTTGTGCCGAGTAAATGGAAAATAAAGTAGATTTTAAGCCTTACGGCAAGTCATGTGTAAATAAATCACACTGTTAGTATGATTTATAGAGCTACAAGAATAAGCAAGCAGACAAGCCTGTGCTGTGCCAATTAATGCTGCGGCTGAGTCATATTTAACAAGATATGTGGCACTCAGTTTTTCATGCAGGGCCAAATAACTTCTAAATGTGACAGAACTACATCAAAAGTATACACAACTGACATTTGGTCGCAAGAAAATGAAAACTAGTTGAGATATGAATTTTTGAAAATGAGAGTCTTCATTCTTCATTCACATTCTTGGATGTTCAGGACAAATTTCAACTCAATCCAGAGAAAAACAGGTAATTGGTGAGGTTTAGAATACACATACAAGGAATCACAGAAATGTTTGCCTCATAGGGCCAAACTTCAAAAATGCATAGCTTAAAATGTATTTTAAGTACAGCTATAGGATTTGCATGGTGCCTTGAACTGAACAGACATTTCAATATTTATGGTCTACATGTGGTTATTGACAGTGTTTGCTCTCAGAATTCTATTCTTTGAAAATGACTGACAACTTCTAGATGTTTCTATCATTGTATCAATGTTAGAAACTCAGTTAATTGTGACTTCTGGGTTAGACATCAACTAGACTTTCACTTACAACCCAAATTTAGCTGTCTTTAGGATGTCAGGTCTACATAAAGATGGCTATGAGGTGTCTTTTTAATGCAAAATTGCTTGTTGGGTAATGTTACAGAGCCATTATTAACAAACAGCTAGATTATGCAGATTGTGTGTGTGAACTATTAGGGCAAGTCAAGAACTGAGAATAATTACTTTGTTACTGTTCAAGGTTATCCCTGTGGTAAATAAAAGTTAAATTATTTAACTGCTGTTGCCTAACTTTTGAAATCCTGTTGAGGTCTATTAATTATCATTAAATATGTTGGTATCCTGAAGCATTCTTGCTACAAATTTGACATAGCTCTTCTCCTGCTGTAGACAGTGATGTCACTGCTGGCATTCACTGCTGCCCATGACAGCAGAGTATGGAGGAGGCAGCTTACCTGAGAGCTTGTTGTGGCTGAGCACCAGCTGAGTGATGTTAGACAGGGTGACTGAAATGACATGGAACATCAACATCAATTAACTCAGCAGTTTGTTTACTCATAATAATAATAATAATAATAATAATAATAATAATAATAATAATAATAATAAATAACTGTACAGTTTATGAAGTGATTTGACAGACAAGAAGAAGCAGGAAACAACCAGTGCCTTTGGAACAACCAGAAGGACCCAACCTGAAGATCTAGCCTGCGAATAGGCTCATATGAGATTAGAATTTATACTATATCTGCAACTTACTGGTGCATAAAACTGAAAGAGGAACACAATAGATAATACCCTGCACAAAAATATTAAGGGAACACTTGTGCGGTTTTTCCACTGTGTTTATGACTATCTTTAATGTCAGTGCTGACGCTGTGGAAGGTCACATGTTTACATTGTTTTATTTGATTTAACAATACTTTAGTTTCACTGTTGCTGACATTACTTTTCTTCTTGCTACCCATTTTTGGTGGCATCCATTCAATTGCTGTGCCAGTGTCGGCTACTTGCACACAGCACAACACCTGCCCATATATTGTGTTTAGTGGGTATTACCTATGCTAGAGTGCTTCATAGACAGTGTTTCAGTTTATCAAGTTTCCCCTAGCTCAAAAACTTACAATACTCTGTGATCTTGTAATGGAGTCTGATGTTACATTGGACTGCTCAGCAGTCACATTTTTCTTGTGAGGTTCAGTATTTAACAAATAGTATATCGGCAGAGAGGTAATGCTTTTCACGCATGTGCAGAATGTATAAGAGGCTGGAGTTATCATAGCATGTTATCATATTTATCAATAATTATCAACATTAAACTCCATGTAAACAGATTGGCTGGCAAGAGCTACCCTACAGCAGCAATGCAGCTGCCCTGCGGTAGACAGGCATCCAGTGTGTCCAGCCTGTAAGCTTGTTGGCTGCCATCTATAGTCTTTTCTGTATGTTCAAGTGCAGCTTTTTGGCCAAGGCACAGGAGATGAAAATCAATACAACAGTCAGCCTTCAACGCAGCTCATTCAATTTGGAGCGTCAGGGCCCTAACCCTAACCCAAGTATAGGCAAAACAGCTCCAGAATATTGAATATCCCCACCACCGTGTTTCACTGCAGGTTTTTGTTTTGTGATATCATACTCATACTACACTCCTGTTCATCTCAAATTCATTTTTTCATAACCCTATGTGTGAAAAATTGAATTCTTACACAGCCAATTTGCATTAACAAATATATTTGTTAACTGTATGCCCTTTGGTAGGATCATCAAGGCACTGTGCCCCAAAATAACTATATACAACTTTTTCTTTACTCCACGTATTGAACATGAAAAGGAATTATAAGTATGAATTATGTGCTCGTCCAACAGCTGTATATTTTTATGGCAACAGTTGTTGGCCCCCTCACTCAGACCCTTCACACACCATTTAAGGGTGTACTTACACTTGACAATCTGTACTGGGCCCAAGCACGTTTGACCTCCGAAGTCCAGTTTGTTTGACTAGTATGAGTGCTCCGTACCGTTGTCAAGCACGATACAAGTTCTTGGCCCTGGAACGGTTGGAAGAGGTGTGCTCAAGCCTTGTTGCAGCCGGAGCAATGTGGGTGCAGGTTAGTGGGGGATTGGAGAGGAGGGACAATCGTACAGAGCAACTAGATCAAGTGTGACTGCGCTCTTAAAGACTTTATTTCTATAACATGACTAGTAAAAAAGGTAACAATTATTTTACAGGTCCGCAAATTGCATAAGTAAGTGTTAATAACAAAGTAATATATTTGAAAGTTCTTTGAACTTACCCTCAAATTACCATTATAATTACCTGATTAACATGATTCAATAATAGCAGGAGGGAGGACTAGTTTCTGTATAACAGAGAAAGAGAGAGGGTTCCTGATTGTTGGTTGTTGAATTGGTGAGAATGTGAAACAGAGATGGTGACAACACAGGAGGAGAACAGGACAACACAGGTATAGACACCACAGGAGGGGAACATGTGTAGACAGAGATTAGTCTCAAAATGATCTACAAATGAAAAAGTGAGTATTTAAATACATATTCAACAATTTGTGCATCAAAGCCATTGGGCTCTACTAGGCTGCTTCAGTTTGTTGCTCGTCATTTTAATCACTTGTGTTATTAAAGTCAGTACAGTTTTAAGACTACCTGAGTTCACCTGTCAGCTGTTAACTTCCACTATGGAAGTTAGTCATCTGAATTTATAACTTAACCAACCTAGTTGTCTGGTGTCAGCCAACACCTAGTTAGCTTAACGCTATAGATGGCAAATAACTCATGGTGTTTCAGCAGTATAACCATCTCCAAATACGTATTTTTTTGGCTTTCATGCCTTGAAATTATCTTATTTTGTTGAAATGACAGCTGTACATTATGGTGTGGCTCACATTATTAGTGGGCTGTGCTCGCCAGCCCACTATGGACACCTCTATAGCAAAGGTGTCCATAGTTATTCCTCACGCCTCTTCTTATTATTATTCATCGTCCTTCCATTTTTGGCACTTAACTCGCCCAACACCGTTTAGCGCACACAAACTAAAAAATATATCAAAACGTGCAGCACGATCTGACTCGGTGTGCTATCATTCAGATTTCCAGAATATAAATTTTTCGCGACACGATAAATTTCCCATAAGGATGAATGGGACGTGGTCGAAAAAAGTCGCAAATCTTCGACGTTTTTCAAACATCTCCTGCTCTGGCATACATTCACCTAGAAACACCATTCAAACTTTCAAATGTAGGCACATGTCTATTTGAGCTGTTCTTGAACTTTTTTCCTACCATGTATAGTTTATGAACTCTGACCCCTTCATGATGGTGAGTAATTTTGGAAAAATTCAGGGTTTTCAATGAGTGTGTATGGCGGAATGTTCGTACAGCAGAGTGCAGGGGCCAACTGATAGAGTGGGAGAGACTCAAAAATGTTCTCAGAAATGTTCTATTTCCGTGACGATCCCGGCCACAAATGTCACTCAAAAACAGTGACATTTACCATCGTTGTAGCCACACTTGTCTTCTTTCTCACAATGGCCCTCATTTATCAAACGAACGTACGGCAGAAAACCATGCGTACGACCATTTCCACGCAAACTTCTGCATTTATCAATTTGGATGTGAGCAGAAACTACGATCAGATCTCACGTCAGGTCTGAGCTCGTGTACGCAAATTTGAGTGTGTGGATTTGCGGTGCAGCACAGCGAAGTCTGAAAATGATTATTAAAAAAACCTCAGCTGTCATTAAGCATAAGCAGTCACATATTTAGAACAGATCAAAACAGATTATTTTTTACGTTTTTACTGATACCACTTTTTTGTAAAATAAAATATGTAAATAGTCTAACATGACAACTAGTTAACGGAATACCTAATAACCCCGCTGGCAAACCTGCTGCAGAGCAGGAACGCAGATTCAATTGTACGCACATACGCACACGGGTCACAGTGGAGCTGCTTCGGGGTGCTGAAGGGCAGGTGGCTCCGCCTCGGACCAGCAGGGGGAACTCTGCTGTATACCCCAGAGAAAGTGTGCCATATTATTTTGGCCTGTTCAGTTCTGCACAACATTTCATTAGTGAATGGTGCCTTTGATGTGCCGTCGCTGCCAGGATGCCGATCTCTATCTCGGAAAAGTTTCTCTTCTTGCCAGAGTTTCTTCTCTCAATGTCTGACCTCAGTGGGCGAGGCCTCCGATCCACGAATATTTAAGGGCGTAACATGTTAATGACGATCAAATTCACCCGCCGCATTTATCAAGACCCGATCATTCGTACGCTGGAATTGGTCAGATACGAATGTTTCATAAATCACACGTGTGTCCTGTCGTAAGACCAATTCTGCGCTCAGATCTGCACCCGTTTTCATGCAAGATTGATAAATGAGGGCCAATGTGTCTACTTAATCGGTGTGATTTACGGTTTTTGAATTATCCGCCTCCAACCGACAAGAGTAGCTCTCAACTGCCCAATTCACTCCAATGTAAATCGGGAAGAGGATTTTCGAAACTGCACCCTTTTTTAACTCGCAGTTATTTCCACATTTCTGATACTAGGACCACAAAACTTGATGAGTGTGTTGTTTAAGGCCTTTCCCACGTGATGGTGAAGAATCTTTGCCGATGTCATGTTTGGTTTTGGATAAATAGCACTAGCTTGACGTCCTAGATGTGAGGCTGAATTAACTCTGAAACCAGCTGTCTCAGCCACGGTTGCTAGGGCTGTTCGACAACGATCCCCATGGCAACCAGGATCAGCTGGGACAACAGAGGGAGTGCCAGACACAGGCACACACACAGAGACAGACACACACACACAGACAGACACACAGAGACACATACACACACAGTGCGTTTACATGACACTCAAAAAAACCGAATTACTGGCTTATTCCGACTATGATCGGATCTTTAAGATGCATGTATACACCTTAGTCTGACTAATATCGGACCGGATCGGATTTCTCATAGTCGAATTAAAGCACCCAGATTATTCGATTGATAGTCGCATTACTTGCATGTATACGTTCCAGCGGATCGGATCGGATTTTTGCGTTCTGCGCAGGCGCGAGATTTTTCCCCGGCGCAGTGAGCCGGAAGTAGTCGGACGGCGGCTTCTTTCAAAATCACCGCAAGAAAGAGCGCCATTGTGCACCTAGTCTGTGTAATTATCATGTACACCATATACGAAGTGTACAAAGATGTAGCTTCGTCTCGCTCTTCGTATGGCACCTTTCTTGAATGCCGAGGCAGCTGGTGACGTAAAGAGGTCAGCCGGAGGTGTCTCTGTAACCACTAGTTGAAATGGGCACAGCGCCGCCTAGCGTACCGGGGTATGACATGCTCCGGCCCAATAATCCGATTTTCTAACCAGCATGTATACTCGGATAATTGCAGTTGTCTGACTGAGTAGCATAGTCGAACTATGGCTGTAATCCGACTAAGCTGTGCATGTAACCGCACTGACAGAGACAGACACACACACACACACACAGACAGACAGACAGACAGAAGGACAGACACACACACACACAGACAGACACACACAGAGACAGACACACACGACGTAAGTCGCGAAAAACTGTGAAAAACTTCCCATAAGGAATGAATGGGACGAGGTCAAAAAAGTTGCAGGCACACAGACACAGACACAGAGAGACACACACACACACACACACACACACACACACACACACACACACACACACACACACACACACACACACACACACACACACACACACACACGCACACACACACGCACACACACACACGCACACACACACAAAGTGAATGAAACCAGGTGAAAAGATCGAAAGAAAGATTTCAAACATCAACATCTCTTTGACCTAGACACACCATTCACACTTTAAAATGTAGATAAAAGTCCAAATTATCAACGTGGGATTCAACTTTTGCTTTAGCTTTCATCGTTTTTTTTCATCACGGGGCAAAGCGCACAGCCCACTCTCGCGATTCCCCGGCGGGGAATTGTCTAGTTTATTTTATTCTTTACTTTATTATTTTATTTTATTCTTGTCTACTTAATATTTTATTTATATCTTTACCTTTATCTCTTGTTTCCATTCACGCTGTATGTCTATTTCCTCCTTTGCACGGAGCGCCTGTAACAAAAACAATTTGCCCCCGGGGATCAATAAAGTATTCTGATTCTGAATCTGATTCCAGCCAGTGAAGTCCATCTGGAGTTCAACAGAGCAGGTAAAGTAAAGTTATGCTTATCTCCCGAAACTGGTAGTGTCCAGTGTTGTTTTGTCTGCATGATTATTGAACTGTTGACATTTCAGATGTTTCATTAGGTCTGTTTCATTAGTTCAGGTTGCTAAATAGGGCTAAGTGAAGCAAGCTCTGTAGCTAGCTTGAGCTTAATTAGCCGTAGGTGTTGCTGACCTTTCTCTCTCTCTTGAACAGTTTATTGCCCATTTCTCTCCCCTCATCTTTATGTTTCTTTCTCTCCCTCCATTAGTCTTTCATATTTTTATATTTTACCAGAGACGTGAGCTGGCGACTCATCGAGGGTGTACCCTATCCTTCACCAATAGAGTTAACTGGATTTGGCCCCAGTAACCCCCGCGACCCCTTGAAAAAGGGGGGTAAAAGCGGTAACATCCCCGCAACCCTCACGGAAAAAGCGGACGAAACCAGAGACATTGGCCCTCATTTATCAAACGAACGTACGGCAGAAAACCGTGCGTACGACCATTTCCACGCAAACTTCGGCATGTATCAATTTGGACGTGAGCGGAAGCTACGATCAGATCTCACGTCAGGTGTGAGGTCGTGTACGCAAATTTGAGTCTGTGGATTTGCGGTGTAGCACAGCGAAATCTGGCTGAGACTGAAAATGATTATTAAAAAAACCTCAGCTGTCATTAAGCATAAGCAGTCACATATTTAGAACAGATCAAAACAGATTATTTTTTACGTTTTTACTGATACCACTTTTTTGTAAAATAAAATATGTAAATAGTCTAACATGACAACTAGTTAACGGAATACCTAATAACCCCGCAGGCAAACCTGCTACAGAGCAGGAACGCAGATTCAATAGTGCGCACGCACGCACACGGGTCACAGTGGAGCTGCTTCAGGGTCCTGAAGGGCAGGTGGCTCCGTCTCGGACCAGCAGGGGGAACTCTGCTGTATACCCCAGAGAAAGTGTGCCATATTATTTTGACCTGTTCAGTTTTGCACAACATTTCATTTGTGAATGGAGCTTCTGATGTGTCGGCGCTGCCAGGATGCCGATCTCCATCTCGGAAAAGTTTCTCTTCTTGCCAGAGTTTCTTCTCTCAATGTTTGACCTCAGTGGGTGAGGCCGGAATATTTAAGGGCGTAACATGTTAATGACGATCAAATTCAGCCGTCGCATTTATCAAGACCCGATCATTCGTACGCTGGAATTGGTCAGATACGAATGTTTCATAAATCACACGTGTGTCCTGTCGTAAGACCAATTCTGCGCTCAGATCTGCACCCGTTTTCACGCAAGATTGATAAATGAGGGCCAATGTGTTGCTAATTTTATTATTTATTTTTTTTTTTACAGGCACTCATCATCGGTGACTAAAGAGACCAGCCAAACGCTGCTGTCAAGTACTCACTGTTCGCTCTTTACTTTCTCCCCCTCTTTACTTTCTCCACGTCCACTGTTATTGTTCACATGAAAAAAACTTGTTTTCAGGCTAGACTGTTCTGTTACACTGTTCTTGATGGTATTTTAATTCAGCGTCTGAGGTTATGCTCATGAATTCAGTAAAGCGTGTCACTAATGATTTTATTGGAGACAGTTTCTTCCAAATGTGGTAATGCAATACCTTGTCAATTTTGTAATACAAATGCTCTCAATGTTACTAATCTTACAAAGTCTGCTGTACAAATGAGCACTTAATAAGAAACTACAGCATTGTTACGGAAGGTATATTCTCTTGTGTTCTATACCAGGGTTCTCGAACGTATAACTTAAAGGTCTGCATCTGATTTTTATTCAAGGTCAGAGGTTCGGGATGATTAGCAATAACAAAAAAATGTAATCAATTCAATTATGTTTATATCTCTTCATTGAGCCCGCATGCATAGAAACCCTATGTTGATGATAGAAACTGAGGCAGACACAGCTCAGACAGTTTGGTAGAAGTTATTAAGTGAAATAAGTTATCAGTTGAATAAGCTCTGTACTGTCGGTTCTGGGAAACGGTGTTAGAGTGACTGCTCTGCTCTGTGAGTTCTGGTTCTTGGTTCTTGAAAACAGAGTTGGCGCTCGTTGTACTGTCCACTCTTTGCTACTCTCCTCCTCCGTGTCCTCCACCATAGCTTATCCTGCTACTTTTCTTCAGTTGAGCACAGACAGATGAACAGTGATGAATGCATGTTGTTGCTGAATGTGTTTCTGATCCACCCTAAGCACTAGAAGGCAAGACGTTAGTAAAATACAAGAAAAGTCAAGCTGTGTGTTTATTGTAGGACTTTTGGATGTTGACTGGCTGTCAGGATGAATGTGGTAGCCTAGGGCTGGGTATTTGAAAAGCCCTGCATACTTTGTTTTTAAATTGGTGAGGATTTATGCGAATGCAAAAATAGATTTTTATAACACACTGGCATATACTGTAAAATTACCATAACCCACAGTTCTCCTACTGTCATGTACTGTAATCCAAAATATGGTAATATACTGTTAAAATAAATAACAGTAGTTGCATTGTAAAATAACAGTAAAATACTGGCGTTCCTGCTGCCAGTATTTTACTGATATTTTACAGTGAAATTCTTTACAGTGTAGTGCTATAGTAAAATTAAAATGTTTAGGCAAAAAAATAATCTATTTTACATTAATTTAAAGCAACAGGCTTAATACAAAATGAAAAGTTAACTGTAAAAAACAGAATTAAAAAAATTCTGAATTCAGTTTCTCATTCCCAGTTGTCTCAGTCTTTGACTAAATGGTGGTCAGTCTATATGATGATGTCATAGTAAATGGTGCACAACATCCATGTTTCCTGTATTAAATTGAGTGGCTATGATAACATGTATCTAATCATCATTAATCATTTACAACCATTTGAGACCTACAGCAGACAGCAAACCTGAACACAGACATACTGTAGATTAAAGCAGCCACATCAACTACAGTCAACAACATAAAGGAGATGAAGGGGGAGAAAAATTTCCCGGGCTTCCTTATAAGTTTATGAATCGTCGAGTTAAGAGAAACTTTGTAAACTTAGTGAAGCACTGATTCTGACAAACTCTTCAGGATTTGGGCCTTCTTATAAAATTCAGCAAATGTCATAACCTTGTTTTTTGGGGGGGGGCTGCTGCAGCCCCCTCAGTACCTCTAGTTCAAGTTTGAGCATAGGAAAGATGCACAGAAATAAAGTAGAATGACTTTACTTTGACTTTGTAAAAATAAGAGATTTGATAGATTTTGGCTGGCATATGCTTGCTGCATCCCTTTAATGTCCAGGACAGAGACCAAGGAGAGGAGAGGAGAGGACACCCACAGACAGAGGAGTTGCAGAAGGGGATAGTGAGAGACAGATGAGCCACTCAGTTAACACAGTGTTTCACATCTCATGTTCCTCTAAATATAAATTCATATTGGTGCAGTTATAGGGTGAAAATCTAACATATTACAAAAAGCCCACAATGTTGAAAGATCCTACCAACACCTCTGCATTCAACTAAAGCGTAATGGTGGTTAAAACGGCACTTTAACAGAGTGTCGCTTTGGAAAAAGTCGTTCTCTTACATAGTCCCGGAATGTCCAGCATGTTGGAAATGCCCCGGTCGCACATCTCCACCTCTGGCAGGTTCTTGTCCCGGCTCTCCTCCACTATCTTCTTCAGAGACTTGGACATTTTTTCTGAAAGCACGGATCCAAAACAGTAGAGAGTGGCGTCAGAAAAGTCGGCGTTCGTTCAATGTAACGTTTTGTGAGCGAAAACCCAACAGCAACACGAGCGAGGAGTAACCGGAAGCAGCTGCTGGTGCGATGATAAGTAGTCTACTGAAGATGCTTACCGGTATGAAACGAGGAATGAAATACAAAAGTTTATATGAGCGTTTTGATGACTGATAGTCTTCGCTTCAGGCTCACACCCTACCGGAAGTCTGTGTGGAAGCCACCATTCCATAATAGGGTACTTCCTGCTGCTGGACATGTTGAGCCACACCTCCTATTGAGCTCCTCAGGCTGCTGCTCACAGCTGGATACAGGGATGGCAGCAGCTGCCTACATGTCGCGCTTCGTCACAAGTCCCGTCTTTTCCGACGGATTAACGTATTGTTTATTGTTTTTGTTTTTTTTTATCTTCCTCGTATTTTCTTGATGTATTTATTTTTATGTAATGATGTTTTCTATGTTTAAATCTATTCATGCGGGTTACCTAAATTACTGTGTTTTTATTCTTGTGTGTTATTCAGTCTCTTTGTAAAGCACTTTTTGTCACGATTGTTGTTTTGATATGTGCTCCAGAAACACACTTAATACTCCCGCTGGAGACTGCTTTATTATTAATGGCCAAAACAGTGGGAAGAAGAGAGAGAGGATGGGGTGCATGTTGTGGCACACTGTTGATATATGAGCAAGAGAGAAGGCAAATGAGTCAAATACTCAGGCAAATAAAAGTACTAACCTCACACACATTCTAAAACAGAACTCAAGATATGTGTGTCATCAGTTGCTATTTTTATGTCTTTCCTTCTGATCCACACTCCATACCAGTCGGTGGCAGTAATGCATCAGTTGTTTATTTTGCCAGTCGCCAATGAAACGCAAAGAAGAAAAAGCAGGAAGCGCTGTGAGGCATGACGTTCAACCACAACATGCCTGCAGTGCAGTGCCACCACTGACTGTGTGGCATGGAGAGTCTCCGGGTGCTGGAGCTTTACAGTGGGATAGGGGGGATGCATTACGCTCTAAAGGGTAAGCTCATCGTTGATAGAATTAATTGATTAATTTATTTCTTTGGAAGTGCTAAACCTTACGAAGCGAAGAGATATACCGGTAGTTCTCTTCTGCGTAATCTTTCATTTATCGTTCGTTTGAGATGAGCGAGCAGCGACTATTACCCGAGGAGGGTACGAAACAAGTTAGACACAGTCAGACTTTCTTTACGTGAGCTGACTCGACAAAGCCTGTAACTTGAGTCAGAGATGACGGGTGTTAACAACATGCTGTCTCCCTCCGCTCTGTGTGCGTTTCTCCATCAACGGGGGTGTGGTGCGTCCGTCGACCCTTCTTCCGCACAGAAGGCAAAGAAACCGCTACTTTAGATTTCCAATGTGATTGACTGAAACTGGCAGTCTCGAAGATTTCCTGAAGCGGCAGTTACAGGTGCACTTCTGATCTCACTGCTGTCGGTTGGCAGTTGGCAGCTTTGACCAGCAGACATGGACACATATTGGATATACTGTCAGTTGTATGTCTATGCAAGCAGTGACCAGAGGGGTGTTTTGCGAAGCCAGTTGAGTGGGTTAGCGAGGTATGTTGAGTCTAAAGCCAGGCTTCCCTGTACTACAAAGGTGGCTCTCTTTTAACCCGGCTAGATCACCATGGTAACTTGTGCTTAGCAGGTTATGTTTAGAGTTTAGGCTTAAAAGCGCCGCTGGTTCACTGTGTAACTCATTCGGAGATGGCGTCACCATTCATTGAGAACCCGGTGGACCTGGGAGCAGAATAATTCTGGCAGCACTACGACGTGAGCGGCTTCTTCGAGATCGCGCTGATCCGCTGACATTTCCTGATGAATTTCTCTATGAGCGATATAGATTTTCAGCCGAGGGAATACGGTACATCTGCTCACTTATTGAGCGGAGTGTCAGGATGCCACTGCGTGTTGCACCATCCGCAAAGTGGTTCTCGCTCTTACTGAGAATCTGCAATCTTAAGATAGTGATGATATTAA
>CAEMYA010000808.1:0-10260 GCA_903131615.1 Diplodus sargus | reverse complement strand
AAAAAAAAAAAAAAAAAAAAAAGAAAAAACACTCATGGCCGCTTGTTCCATCAACACCAGATCGCTTCTGGGTGACGTCATCATGCACACCCCTACAGGCAATGACGTCGACGCTCTTGTTAAAGGGACAGTACAATCAAATAACACAGCCCAAAGAAAACAGAAAGAGCAGCAGAAAAAGCAGAGACAGATCCTCTGCCAGATCAAACAACTCCAGAGATTCCGCCACCACTTCTCGTCATCACTACACTACAGAGGGAGCGCCCAGATGGATTCCAGGACCCCCCAACTTCCATCAGGATTATCATCATCAGCCACAGCAACCTACAACCTCAAGGGCAAACGCCACAGCGCCCACCGCCATCCAGTTCCAGCCATCACCGCAGTGTCGCACAGGGATGCCAGTGCCCCCTACTGCCTACTTCGAGCAACCTCAGCAGCTCGCTTCAACCGGGGCTCCTGGCACCGAGATGCCAGCGCTCTCTACTTCCTGTTTCCAGCAACCACAGGAGCTCGCTCCAACCCGGACTCCTGGTACCGAGATGCCAGAGCCCTCTGCTTCCTGTTTCCAGCAACCAAAGCAGCTTGCATCAACCGCAGCACCTGGCACTGGGTGCCAGCGCCCTACACCGGGATGCAGGGAGCTTCCATCTCCCAGCTCCATCAGTCCCAGCAGGTCATGTCGGCTGGGGTTGTCTGCACCGGGATACCAGCACCCATTCTACCCCTCAGCAGGCAACCACTAATTTCACTTTATACACAGCCACCCACACTGAGTTGCTCCAAAAACAAACGAGAGCGTCAGCCTTCTCTCACCTGTCGTTGGCAGCTCCCCAAGCACCCATACCTCCAAAACAGGTGTCATCTACCCCTTCTGTCATCTTTCCTGTAATCAACGGCATAGATAAGAAAGGCAGGCAGTCATGCACCAAGGAGGCCGTTCGATTTCGTTTACTCTTTCTGCGGTGGGGGCAACGCCTGCCCCGCATGCCCGTACAACCTACCTCGCTGAAGCTAGTTTCTCATAAAAAGTTTGAACCTGAGTGAGGACTTCTCCCTTCACGCCACCATCAACCAGGCCATCACCATTATCAAACTCGCCGGGAAAGGGTCGCGGCTCTCAAAAAGAGACATCACCAGTGCTTTCAAAGTCCTCCCTATTCGCCGTTTCTTCAGCATCCACACAGCATCTAAAAATTACTTGGCCGTTAGGCTCACCTTTGGTTGCAAAGCAGCCTAAAACTTTTCGACACCCCACCTGAAGCCCTCGGCTGGATCCAGTCTAACAACCATGGGATTCCATTCCTTGTCAATTCTTGGAAGAATTCTCATCATTTCCCCCCACCTCATCTCCACCCGCTTCCGGCCTGGTTACCTTGACTTCAGTCTCCTCCGAATTCGGGGTCCCATCGTCACAGAGAAAACAGAGGGTCCCTCCTCATCCCCCGAGTTTCTCGGAATCACTCTTGACACAAACAAGTTTTAGGCTTCATTCCCGGTCGGAAAGCTCAACCGAATCTTCTTCTGCGCCCCGTACCGCACCAAACGTCAACTTCTGTCCCTTCTGAGCCACCTCAACTTTGCCTTACGCATCATCCCCCAAGGGCGAGCCTTATCTCCAACCTACTAGCCATCGCTTCTTCCGTCCCATCACTCTTGAGCCCCATCTTCCTTGATAGCTCGAGCCTTGCCGAAATCCGTCCGTGACTCTACCTTCTCACCAATTGGAACGGAATCACTTGCTTTTACAACGACCATCCGACTCACCCACTCGACATCCATCTGTACATCGTACTGCTCTTTAGGCCGGTTTTGGGAGTTACTACAGGGGAAGATGGTTTGCAGCAGAACCGCCCCTGGAGCTCGCCAATGAATGCCAGAAGTTCAGAAGCATGGCACCTCACGCAGATACCTACCCTATGCCAGTCGTCATCAACACTCAACTCGTAAATCCAGCGTTAATACCCCTGATGAGCAACTCCCAGAGCTCCATCATCAACAGCCTATCACCCTCAACCCTCTCTTCCTACTGGACAGCTTAGAAAAACTAACTTAAAATTACGTTCATGACCAATACAACACAACCTGTCATTTGATCTCATCACCATGACTTCTTTCAGTACTTACGCCCATTCCATTATGACAATTAAATCACATCAAGCTTACCTTTTCCAAGACAATAACAGGCAGTTCGTTATCAGTTCGTTAATCCCTTGCTGTCTTCCTCTTACTGCCGACTTGCTGTTAATCTGCCTCCTCACTATTGTTTTCTTTTTAAAGCTAACTAAAACTAATCGATCTGGTCTGCCTACACCCATCTTCTACTCCAAGGTCCAATTACCACTGAATATTTTCAAACCATTGCCAACTTCTTGCAATTCTGCAAATCTCAGAGAATAACAATGACGGATCCTCTCTTCATCTCCCAATCCGGACAAATGGCTACTTGTTTCTCGTTCCACCATCACTTTCGCCAAGTGCTCTTGTTGTCTGGTAATTTACGTGTTAACTACTCCTGACACTCCTTCAGGATCGGAGTGGCCTCTTCAGCCTCCCGTAAAGGCATCCAAGAACACTTCAGACTCATGGGCCGCTGGTCCTTCCAACCGTTTCACCGCTACGTCCATTCAGATCTCAAAGATCTATGATCCGCACAATCTCATATCAAGTGGTTGGAGGTTTTTGAGGGTCAGTCGCTGCCCTTATGCAGCGGCGGATTCTTTACAGAGCTTCCCTACAACACAATCAAAGAACTCGAAGAACCAAGATCTTCAACATTTTGTTTTCTTTTTCTTTCATAATAAATCATTCAAACGTATCTTGTTGAATGTGACGGAGCGCCTTTGAACGCCCGTCATTCCCTGACTGGCGCGCTCTCTCAGAGTGCCGGTGCCGGGAGCGCACTCTGCACTCTCATTGTTCCGGCGGAGCCAAGCTCCAGCCAAACTGTTTCCTCACAGACCGCATCTCGCGGTCCAGCGGTGACACAAACTTTCGCCCATTTCCCTGAACTCTGTTAGCCATCGTAGGTCATCGAGGGTGCACATTCGGCGCCTACGCAACACACACACACGCTCACATGCTGTTGCTGCGGAGGTCTGTCTCAGGTTCACGGGCCGAACCGAGGCAGTTCCGGATCATGTCATAAATAGCGCTGGTTGGCGCGCTCCAATGGGTCAGGTGACCACAGACTCTTCTAATATTATTGTTCGTATATAATGTATTGAGAATTTATGTGTTCTGTGTGAACAATGGCACAGGAGTGAAAGTTAATGGGGTTTTTGTGTTTGGGTATTCTGTTTCCCTGTTTATGTTTCGAAACCCCTGTGCTGGGGTAATTGGTTTGCCCGGGGGAGGGGCCAAGGGGGTATATAAAGGGAGCTCAGCTCACTTGAGGGGGAAGCATTCGGCTGAAAGGCATGTGGGTCCCAGTTGCTGCCCTGATCGCTGTAAATAGGTTAAGCTTTGTTCTGTTGTAAATATTCCTGTCACTTTGCTGTCACCTGTGGGTATTTTTTTCTCCGGTTTTGGTGTAAATAAAAATTCACCGTACAGAAATTTGCCGACTGGGCCATCATCTGTCAATCTTAAAGTACAAACCCCGACATTTAGTGTCAGAAGTGGGATGGCCAGTCAACGAGTAGCACGTAACCGGTACACAGGAAGACGTACTGGATTGCACTTACAAAAGCAGGAAGCAGCTCAGGACGAAAATGTCGAGGAGGGAGCCTGGTCCACAGATGAGGAGAGAGGAGGGGGTGCTGCGGTTTCAGTCCTGCAGGCCGGCCCTGGAGCTCCAAGTGCAGGAGAGGAGCTGGTGGCTGTCATGAGGACCTTCCTGGAGGGACAGCAGAGAAGAGAGGAGGGGTTTCTGGCAGAGCTCAGGGGACTCCGGGCTTCGTGGCCAGCCCCGCAACTGGGTCAGGCAGTGGCAGAGCCGACGCCGGTAGCACCTGTTCAAGCACCACCCAGGGCCCCATCGCTATCTGAGTCGCTGATGAGCCTCAGAATGGACTTACCTACACCCGCTGTGCCGCGCCGCAGTTCATCCTTAAGGGCGCCATGGTTTGGGGTGAGCAGCGGGTCAGAACCTCCTAGGCTGGAGAGCAGACCCTTTGGCGACCCCAAGATCCCACAGTACCTGGCTGGAGAGGACATTGAAAATTACCTGCTTCACTTCGAGCGTATTGCAAGAACGTGGGGTGGACCAGATGGAGAGTGGGCGTGTCGTCTGGTGCCTCTGCTCACGGGGAAGGCGCTCGAGGCATACACAGCAATGGACGAGGACAGGGCTCACTCCTACCCGGACCTGAAGGCAGTGCTCCTGACCAAGTTTGACGTCTCACTGGAGACGTATCGCTAGCAGTTCCGGGCCCTGGCAGTTCCACCGGGAGAGAACCCAACCGAGACGTACCACCGCTTAAAGGGTCTCTACCGTCGATGGATTCAGCCAGAGCAGCATACAAAGGAACAGATCGGTGAGCAGGTCATCTTGGAGCAGCTGCTGCGAGTCTTCCCGGCAGATATCCGCACCTGGGTGAAGGAGCACAAGCCGACGGATGGGCTAGCTGCAGGCAAGCTAGCGCTGCAGTACCTCAACGCACGGAGGGGAGGTTTGACTGCCTACCAGGGGGGTCCCAGTCATCAGGTTCCATCGCAGCCCAGACCAGCAACCAGAGCCAGCCAGCATCCGTCTGGAGAACACCAGCCCACACCTCGCCAGTGCAGCCCGGGAAAGGAGCTCATCTGTTTTTACTGCCAGCAAGCAGGGCACAAGGCTTCTTTGTGCCCCATAAGAAAAGCTAAGCTTAACGGGGCATGTTACACTCCCCGGGCTGAGGTTGCAAGTGCTGGGGGAGGTCAACAGCGTTTTTAAGACGTTACCATTAATGAGGAATCTGTGACTGGGTTGGGATTTACCTGTGCTACTGGACGTGTTGCTGAAGGCATGTGATCACCTGCGCCCAGGCAAGAGCGGGGGTGACGCCCCCGACCCATTGCAGGGAAAGGGTCCGGATCCAGAACTCTTTTCAATCCTGGACAGCAGTTTGTTTGAGGGGGGCACGAAGGGGCCCAGGAAGTCTTGCCACCAGCGGCGGTTTGAGAAGGGCCTGAAATCCCCGGAGCCAGACTGTACAAAGGGGCTGGCAAAGGGCATGTGGGAGGTGCCAGGAGACATTGGGGCATTGCAAAGGGAGGGTGGGACTCTGAAGCCCTTGTTCACCAAGGTGGTTGGGGGGCTGGATGTGACAAAGGGGGAGAAATAATGTTTTATTGTTGACCGGGATGTGTTGTACACAGTGGCGGATGGTGTCAAACGTCTTGTGGTTCCTGGGTCATGTCGGCCGATGATAATGCACCTGGCACACACCTTGCCTTGGGCAGGTCATCTTGGTCGCAACAAAACCTATTTGCGCATATCCCCCCGATTCTATTGGCCTTCCATGTATGTTGATGTGCAAACCTTCTGCAAAACCTGTCCCACCTGTCAGAAAACTTGCTATGTCCGCCAGTCCGACCGCGTCTACCTCCAACCCCTGCCTGTGATCTCCACTCCATTTAGGCATATAGCCATGGACATTGTTGGCCCATTGGTGAAGAGTAGTGGAGGGCACCAGTACATCCTGGTGCTCTGTGATTACGCCACACGGTTTCCGGAGCTTGTCCCTTGCGCACGGTCACTGCTCCTGCTGTGCTGCGTTGTCTTGTCTAACTGTTTTCCAGGGTTGGTGTTCCGGACGAGATCATCACTGACCAGGGGACCAACTTCACCTCCAGACTCCTGCAGCTCTTCCACCGACAGTTGGGGATTTCCGCGATCAAGACCACCCCGTACCACCCTCAGACAGACAGTCTGGTCAAGCGCTTCAATCAAATCCTGAAGAAGATGCTGCAGAAGTTTGTGGCCGACACACGGAGAGACTGGGACCAGTGGTTGCCCTTCTTGTTGTTCGCCTACCGGGATGTTCCCCAAGTGTCCACATGGTTCTCCCCATTTGAGCTTCTGTACAGCTGGGAGGTACAAGGGCCGTTGGATCTGCTGCTGAATGTCTGGGAGGCTCCCGCAACTGGCGCCAGTGATCGGGGTGTGGTCCAGTTTGTGTTGATGAGGGACCGGTTGGCATTGTACCGGGACGAGGCAGAGGTCAACCTTCCAGCCGACCCAGAAGGCCTGGTTTGACCGACAGGCCAGGCGCAGAGAGTTCCAGCCCGGCCAGAAGGTCCTACTCCTCCTGCCATCCTCCAACAGCAAGCTGCTTGTGCTGCTTGCTGCTGTGACCTACAAGATCCACCAACCAGACAAGAAAAAGGCCAAACAGATCTACCACGTCAACCTGCTGAAGGAGTGGAAGGAGGCTCCAGTTCGGGTTCCTGTGGCGTCCCTGATGGTGACGGAGGTGGACAGTGAAGGGGAGGAGGAGTCTACCCTCACCGACCTCACCCAGTCTGCTGAACCTGCTCTCGGCCATCTCTCTGCCGACCAGTCCAGCCAGCTGTGCCAGGTGTTCTAACGGGTCTCCAAGCTCTTCACGGCGAACCCGGGGAGGACTGACCTTGTCGAGCACGTGGTCCGCCTGAAAGACAAGGGGCCGGTTCGTCAGAGGGCCTACCGGGTGCCCCAACACCTTGCGGCCAAGCTTCCGAAGGAGGTGGAGGAGATGCAGCGCTTGGGGGTGATTGAGCCATCGCAGTCGGAGTGGTGTAGCCTGGTGGTCATTGTGGTGAAGAAGGACGGTTCACTTCACATTTGCATTGACTTCATGAAGCTCAACGCAATGTCGGAGTTCGACGCCTACCCAATGCCCTGGATCGACGACCTGCTGGAGAGAATTTGCCGGGCCAGCTTCATCACCACCTTGGACCTCTGTAAGGGCTACTGGCAGGTACCCCTGGAAGCGTCCAGTCTTCCCTGCACGGCGTTCTAGACACCTGCCGGTCTCTTTCAGTTTACGGTGATGCCCTTCGGCCTACACGGTGCACCGGCCACTTTCCAGAGGCTGATGGACCGTGTTCTGTGGTGGTGTGAGGACTGCAGTGCTGCCTACCCCGATGACGTGGTTATCTTCAGTGCCACCTGGGAGCAGCACCTGCATCATCTGGGGCGAGTCCTGGAGGGCCTGACGCTGAATCCAGCCAAGTGTCAGTGGGCCAGGGAGGAGGCAAAATACCTGGGGTACCGGCTTGGACGAGGGGAGGTCCGACCGCAGGTAGACAAGGTCGAGGCTGTTCGTAGCTGCCCGCGACCCCGCACAAAGAAGGACGTGAGGTCCTTCTTGGGCTTGGCCTGCTGATACAGGGGGTTTGTCCCACAGTTTGCCACCATTGCAGCTCTGCTGACAGCTCTGACGGCGAAGGACCAGAGAAACCAGGTCATCTGGAACGAGGACTGCGAGTCGGCATTCCACACTCTCAAGGCATGTTTGTTTCTGAGGAGCCCTGACTTCAGCCAGCAGTTCCTGGTCCAGACCGATGCCTCAGCTGTGGGACTCGGGGCAGTCCTGGCCCAGGGTGAGCCTGGTGACGAGCGACCCGTGCTGTACCTGAGCAGCAAGCTGCTGCCACGGGAGACCAGGTACTCCACTGAGCTGCTATCCTAACAAAGGAAAGGAGTGACCAGTTTCCTCCTCTTCCGACTTTCATCAAACCTTGCACGGCAAGAACAGCTTTGTTCAACATTAGAGCCCCAACTTTCTCCTGCAACCACCAGCACCCTCTCTTCAAAGACTGGTAACGTTAAATTGGGCTTAGATAGCATAGCATAGCACGGCTAAGCACAGGACTAAACTCTGGTTGATGCAATGCATTTGTGTTCAATATATGTGTTCATTCACTGTTGGTGTTACTGTGACCTTAAGTCAAGTTATTGGTAGTTTGCTTCCCTAGACGGCTAATTCAACATTAGCCGTATTGTGCTTCACACAGACTCAGAGTCTCTGCATGCAACTAACCATCTTCTATAACCTGGTTTTCTGTATAAACATCTTCACAGCTCTTAGAAAATCTTAGTCACAGGAATAACAAAATAATGACACATATGCCAAATGTTCAGGGCTGCAGCTTCAAATAAAACGGTTAGCAATGTGCACAATCATGTTAATAGTGATCTGAACCTGCAACACATGTGTGAACATTGTGTGCAAATTAGGTCGCAGGCAACGCGGCGCCACCATTAACCGCCGTAAACGGTTTTACTTTCATACACTTTTTAAACTCATTAATGAAACACTCGAGTTCATCAACAAACTCTACACACTCGCGCTACATTGAGTTTCACTTTAGGAGTTATTATTGGTGGTTTTCACTCCGTACCAACCTGAAAAACACAGGTGAAAGTTTAGAGGAATGAAGACACGAACCGATGCTCTCTCTTCCCAGTTTTCCTCTGCAGAGGGGCGGATTCCCTCACAGCCAGGAACCTGGTGCAACACCACCTGGGCTCATTGGTTGTCCGTCTGTGAAGAGTGACCGGTCCAAAGATGAACCTCTAACCTTCAGAACTGAACCTGGACCATCAGACACAAAGTAAGAGCACTGAGACAACTCATTCAGTGTTTGCTGGTAATGTTTTGCTGTAGAGTAACATCAGGCTCCAGAACTGAAGAAACACTAACATGAAGTCTTTGAAAGTCTCCTGAACGCTAAAGCCTGATTTATGCTTCTGCGTCGCGGCGACGGCGTAGCTACGCCGTCGACGCAGACCCCTACGCGGACCCTACGCCATAGCCTGACGTGCGCCACCAAAAAATCCTGACTGCGCGTCACGTCGACGCGTCGAGACGCGAACGGCAAGGACTGTGATTGGTCCGCAACACGTCACGTCAACACGCAAGAGTCAGAGACACACAAAGCTGCGGACTGGTTCGCACGGCCAGTTAAAGACAGCGTGAATGTAGTTTACTTCAACTAACAGCGAAGTAAAGTGAGAAACTTCTCGGTCAGACGGACAGACAGCTTAGCTCCACAGTTAGCTCCGTTAGCACCGCCGCCGTTAGCACCGCCGCCTGTCTGACTACGTGTTGTTAGCCTGTTAGCATAACAAACCTGAATCACTGACGTTGATGACGTCCACCGACACCAACGCGTTCCCTCGACACAGAAAAGACGGCGTAGGGTCGACGACGTAGCTGCGCCGTCGCCGCGACGCAGAAGCATAAACCAGGCTTAACATGTCTGAACTCAGTCAGATCCTGGAGGACACTAACAAATCTCAGCAGGATGAAATAGATGGTGGAACCATGACGTGTGTTTGTAGGCTAACCCTGAAGTTAGCATCGCTCTGGCTCCCTCCACAAACAGCATGTCATGTTTTTGACTTGGATTTTGGATTATTGCAGAAAATAATCTCTGTGACAAACACGAGTTTCTGATACTGACACGTTTTGTTCTGAGAGAAAATCTTCACACATCATTTTCATGACACACTAAATGCTGAATTCAAGATGAAAAGTATCCACACTTTGACTTTTCTCTGTGAGCGTCTGAGCTTCTCAACAGTGTCGACCAAATCTGGATGTTTTTAACAACAATCATCAAATCATTGTAGTTCTAAAGAAATGTGTTCACAGAGAGAGGAAGAGGAGTCATGTCTCTGTGAAGAAGCAGCCCACCTGCTGTGTTTGGTGTCAGGACATCCTGAAGGATCCGGTCTCTACCAGCTGTGGACACTGGTTCTGCAGACGCTGCATCACCTCATACTGGGACCAGTCTGCTTCACCAGGAGACTCCTCCTGTCCCCAGTGTGGAGGTAAGACCCAGAACAACAGCTGGACTGTTGACAGACAGTCAGAGACAAACTGTACCAACTCACACTGAACATCTCAACATGTTAAAGCCACATTATGGAGAAATTCTCATGTTGTGTGATTTGTAGCCCCCCACAGTTTCTGAGTGCAACACCACTGTAGTAAAAACAAATCCCAGGTGTGTAACAGTTTGTCAGACGTAACATAGCTGCTGACTACAAACACAACTCATGACATCATCACAGTGTTACGTGTTGAAGTGAACACGTATGTGAGGCTGTGATCCTACAAGTGACAGAGACACCGTTCACCTGTTACAACACACCTGACCATCAACACGACTCTGAAGCTGCTGCTTTAACCTCCAAAAGTTACATCATGTTGCTTTAAACATCTCAGCTTCTACATGTCATTACATTTATTTAGAGACTTCGGAGGCATTCAGGCCAAACACCAGGACAAATTACTAGATTGTCTAGATTACACACAAAGTCAATGAAAAGACCCAAAGAGACTC
>CAEMYA010000804.1:127828-139133 GCA_903131615.1 Diplodus sargus | reverse complement strand
TCTCGAAGGGGGGGATAAATGTAAAAAATGTGTTGTGTATATGTGAATAAGAGGTGGAACATAATTAATAATAAAGATATACAAAAAAATAAAAAAATAAAACCGTATGTGGCGATCAGTTTATATGTCAACATTTACGTAATGTATCGGTATGTTAATTACCCCAAACTGTTAGCTAGTTAATAATGATAATAATGATAACATTACTGTGGGTTCAATTACAGGTTTAACTCTCCACGGTCCTCTCAGCCCGAGATAAACCAGAGCCGCTTCTCCTCTTCCTCGACAAGCAGGAGGATTAAAAAGGAAATCAGGAATTCCTGTAGCTCAAACAGATCTGACAGTCAAACTTTACTCTTCTTGTCACTTTCGCGGACCTGGGCTGCATAAATAGTGACGTACGGGTAGGGTGCGGGAACATCTGGTGACGCAACCAGGAAATGCTCCGAAGGGTAGACGTCCCATTTTACAATGGCTGACGCGGCCTGCAGGGCTCTCCAAAGGACTCTTCTTTGGGGAGACCGCAAAGGGCGGGTCCTTGAAGTGTGCAGACCCTGAATTTGGACACAGCCAGTATATAGTAAAAAGAGTGCACACTTAACTCTAGCAGCCTTCTTTTAGAGCTGGAATGTAACTTTTGACTGCAAAACAACAAAGGTGAGATGTGCGCAGAGATTGTCTATAGTGTGCAAACTAGGTTTTATTTGTCAAACAGGGAGCACTTGGTTCATTAATTATTGTGAATGCTGAAGGCATTCTGGAATTTATTAATATTATTCCAGCTTCCGTACGTTTTTCAGCACTCTTCTCCTCCTTCAAATCTTAAGCTATTTAAACCATTCAAATATCAAAATGTTCAGCTTTTTAAGGACATGATGGCGTGTATTTTTCTCGTTTCTATCTTTTATACTTTTGGAAATATTAAGCTTTTTCTGCAAAATTTTCCCCATTCATCCTTATGGGGAATTTTTCAAATTTCATTCTGCTGTAACTTCAGCATACCTTCAGCTATTGAAACCGTTCGACTATTTTCAACTTTTTCAGCAATTCAGCTTTTTCCCAAAAAAATTTAACATTGCCGCAAATGGGAAAATCTTCAAAACTCCTCGACTTTCGACCTCTTCTTCTCCCTCAAACTTTGTGCTATAGAAACCATTCAACTATCAAAATGTGCAAAATGTGCAGCTTTTTAATGGCATGTATTTTTGTCATTTCTATCGTTCATACCTTTGGAAATATTAAGCTTTTTCTGCAAAGTTTTTCCCATTCATCCTTATAGGGATTTTTTCAAAAATTTTCAAAATTCATTCTGCTATAACTTCAGCATACCTTCAGCTATTCAAACCATTCAAATATTAAAATGTTCAGCTTTTTCAGCTCTTTCAGCTTGTCAACTTTTTCAGCAATTCAGCTTTTTCCGAAAAAAATGTAACATTGCCGCAGATGGGAAAAGCTTCAAATCCTCTTCTCTTTTTGCTCCTCATACATTGAGCGAGAGACACCATTCAAACGTTAAAGCACTCAGCAGATCTTGAACTATTGGACCTGTAGTCAGTTTTTAAAAATCTTGTACGGTTTTGAAATAATCGCAGTTTTAGTTTGAGCAATTTTTAGCCCGTCTTCTCCGTTTATAATGGGTGTGTATGGGACGGCTAGAGTGAGTGACACCACCAACTGCCGCACCCCAGAGGGCAGAGCAGCCTCGAAAACGGGAAAAAAAACCTCTCGATTTCGACTCCAAACCTTTTTCTCAACATGGACAATATACACATAGAAATGTAGGACATTGTGTTGGCTTTCAGCTGATGGTCTTATTTCAGATGTGGGACTTACGGTTTTGGATCTAGAAGCCCGAGACCGACAGCAACTCTCAATCCTGTCCCATAAGCCGCAATGTTAATTTTGAGCCGAATTTTCCGGAAATGAGCAGACGGTACCTGATTTGTCTCTCGCTCTCCCGCCCTCATTTTGCACTCATCAGAAATAAAAACGACATGACCGCGTTCATCAACTGCTCCTGTCACTCACCATACAATTATTTTGACGATAACCCTCACAGTTTTTTCAGAAATCGCAGGAGTTTGGGAGGCGTTTTCCCATTCATTCCTTCATGTCTGCAGCCATTTCAAGCTGTTCCTGCCTTTAACTTTTCACCTTTCAGCCTTTTTTCACCTTTTTCAGCTATTTCTACCCCTTACTATACAACTTTTTGGCCTTTTCAGTCTTTTTTCACCCTTTTAAGCTCTTTCCGCCCTCTTACTCTGCAGCTCTTCACATTTTTTCACCATTTTAACCTCTTCCAGCCCTCTTACTCCACAGCTTTTCATCCTTCTTCACCTTTTTTATGCTTTTTCAACCCTCCTACTTCATCCTTTTTCACCTTCATAAGTTTTTTCGGCCCTCTTACTATACATCTTCTCATCCTTTTTTCACCTTTTTAACCTCATTCAGCCCTCTTATTCTACTACTTGTCATCCTTTTTTAGCATTTTTTCACCATTTTAACCTCTTCCAGCCCTCTTACTCCACAGCTGTTCATCCTTCTTCACCCTTTTTTATGCTTTTTCGGCTCTCTTACTTCATCCTTTTAAACCTTCATGAGCTTTTTTGCCCCTCTGCCTCTACATCTTCTCATCCTTTTTCAACCTTTTTAACCTCTTTCTGCCCCCATACTCTGCAACTTTTTGGCCTTTTTCAGTTGTTTTTCACCCTTTCACTTTCCACCTTTTCAGTCTTTTTTCACCTTTTTAAGCTCTTTCTGCCTTTAACGTTTCACCTTTCAGCCTTTTCTCACCCTTAAGCTCTTTCAGCCCTCTTACTCCACAGCCTTTTGAGCCTTTTCACATGTTCATCTTCCTGCCTTTTCAACTCCTTCAAACTTTTAACCTCACGTTAAACAATTAAAATGGTCAACTTTTTAAACTCTTTCAGCCCCCGTCAGCTTTTCTGCCCTTTCAGCTTTTTAAAATATCCATCTTTCTGCATTTTCAACTCCTTCAAACATTCAGCTTCATGTTCAGCAATTAAAATGTTCAACCTTTTCAACTCTTTCAGCCCCCTTTGGCTTTTCTGCCTTTTCAGCTTTTTAAAATATTCATCTTTCTTTTGAGCTACAGACACCATTACAACTTTATAATATATAAATATGTTGGTGATAACCCTTACAGTTTTTTCAAAACTCGCAGGGGTTTGGCAGGCATTTTGCCTTTCATGCTAATAGGGACATGTTCATCTTTGACTTGGCTCCTGCTCCACCATGTGTGCAGCCATTTTAAGCTCTTTCTACCTATAACTTTTCTCCTTTTCAACCTTTTTTCACCTCTTCAAGCTCTTTCTGCCCTCTTACTCGAGAAACTTTTCGGTCTTTTCAGTCTTTTTTCACTTTGTAAGCTCTTTCAGACCCCTTACTCTACAGCTTTTTAGCCTTTTCAGATATTCCCGCTTTCTGCCTTTTCAACTCCTTCAAACATTCCGCTTCATGTTCACCTATGAAAATCTTCAACTTTTTCAAGTCTTTCAGCCCTTTTCAACTTTTCTGTCTCTTCATCTTTTTAAAATGTTCATCTTTCTGCCTTTTCAGCTTCTTTATACATTCAGCTTAATGTTCAGCTACAGAAAGTGTTCAGCTGTCAACATGTTCAACTTTTCAAGCTCTTTCGGCCTTGACCTTTTCAACTTTTCAGCTTTTCGACTTTTTCAGCTTTTCGGAAGTACATTCAGCAGATTTCGCTTCAGACTTCAGCATTCACACTGTATTTTCGTAGGAAATACAAAACATTTTTCTAGTTAATATTATTCCAGCTTCCGTAAGTTTTTCAGCACTCTTCTCCTCCTTCAAATCTTAAGCTATTTAAACTATTCAAATATCAAAATGTTCAGCTTTTTAAGGACATGATGGCATGTATTTTTCTCGTTTCTATCTTTTATACTTTTGGAAATATTAAGCTTTTTATGCAAAATTTTTCCCATTCATCCTTATGGGGAATTTTTAAAATTTCATTCTGCTATAACTTCAGCATGCCTTCAGCTCTTTCAGCCTTGAGCTTTTCAGCTTTTCAACCTTTCAGCTTTTTCATAAATTCAGCTTTTTCAAAAAAAAAAAAAAACATTGACGCAACCGGGAAAATCTTAAAATCCTCTGCAAAACTCATCGCCTTTCAACCTCTACTTACCCCTCATACCTTGAGCTGGAGACGCCATTCCAACTTTAAACAAGTCAGTGGACAATGAACTATTGACCCTGTATTCAGTTTTTTTTAAATCTTGTACGGTTTTGAAAATGTTGCAGTTTTAGTTTTAAGGAGTTTTAGCCCGTCTTCTGATTTTATAATGGGTGTGTATTGCGTCAGCTAGAGTGCGTGACATCATCGCTACAGTGTGAGGCCGCTCGCAGAATGGGAGACAAAATTGTCTTCAGCTTGATTCTGAATCCACATGTTTTACTTGACATAGACAGCATATGCATAGAAATGTAGGAAATCTTGCTGGCTTTCAGCTGATGGTCTCATTTCAGATGTACGACTTACAGTTTTGGATGTGGAAGCCCTGGAGCGACAAGAACCCGAGCAGGCGCTCCATAAGCCGCAATGTTAATTTTGAGGCTAAATTTCTGTCCGAGAGCAGACGGTACCTGATTTGTCTTTGCTCCTGTGCCTTCATATCTGACTCGACAGAAATAAATGCGACATGAGCGAGTTCAGCCATGTCTCCTCTCACTCATCATATAAATATTTTGGCCATAACCAGTACAGTCTTTTGAAGAATCGCAGGGGTTTGGGAAGTGTTTTCTCATTCATCCTTATGGGATCCCTTCATTTCTGTCTCTGTTACTTCTCCTGCGTGTGTATCTCAACAATGCGTGTGTATTGCGTGAGCTAGAGTGTGTGACATCATCACTTGATTGAGAGCAGCTGGAACACTGGAGAAAGAATTCTCTTTAGCTGGATTTGGATCCCACATCTTTTACTTTACATAGACCAGTGGTGTCAAAATGATCCAGGAAAGGGCCACTGTGGCTGCAGGTTTTTATTCCAACCAAGCAAGAGCACACCTGATTTAGATCAGATGTGCTCTTGCTTGGGGTTCCTCCTGCTCCAATGTATGTGCAGCCATTTTAAGCTCTTTCACCCTTAACTTTTGTACATTTTCATCCTTTTTTCACCTGTTTTAGCTTATTCAGCCCTCTCACAGCTCTACAGCTTTTCATATTTTTCCATCCTTTTCATGCTTTTTTCACCCTTTTAAACTCTTTCGGCCTTTAACTTTTCAACTTTTTAGCCCTTTTTTACCATTTAAACCCCTTCCAGCCCTCTTACTCTATAGCTTTTGATCCTTTTTCACCTTTTTAAGCTTTGTCAGCCCTCTTACTTCATCCTTTTTAACCTTCTTAACCTTGTCCGACCCTCTTAGTCTACAGCTTTTCATCCTTTTTTCACCTTTTCAAGCTTTTTCGGCCCTCTTACTCTACAGTTTTTCATCCTTTTTTCACATTTTTAAGCTCTTCCAGCCTTTCACTTTTCACCTTTTAGCCTTTTTTCACCATTTTAACCTCTTCCAGCCCTCTTACTTTACAGCTTTATTTCACCTTATTGAGCTCTTTCAACCCTCTTTTTTACATGTTCATCATTTTTTCACCTGTTTTACCTTTTTCGGCCCTCTCACTCTACAGCTATTCATCCTTTTTCAGCTTTTTAAGCTTTTTCGGCTCTCTTACTTCATCCTTTTTAAACTTGTTCGGCTTTCTTACTCTACAGCTATTTACCTTTTCATCTTTTTTTCACCTTTTTAAGCTCTTTCACCCTTTAACTTTTTTACATTTTCATTCTTTTTTCACCTGTTTTAGCTTTTTCAGCCCTCTCACTCTACAGCTCCTACAGATCCTCTTCCATCCTTTTCATCCTTTTTCACCCATTTAAGCTCTTTCAGCCTTCACCTTTTCAAGTTTTTAGCCTTTTTTCATCATTTTAACCCCTTCCAGCCCTCTAACTCTACAGCTTTTCACCTTTTCAGCTTTTAAAAAAATATTTTAACCTCTACCAGCCCTCTTACTCTACAGCTTTTTAGCCTTTTTTTAGATATTCACCTTTCTGCCTTTTCAGCTCTTTCAAACACTTAACTTCATGTTCAGCAATTAAAATGTTCAAGTTTTTCAACTCCTTTAGCCTTTAACTTTTCTGCCTTTTCAGCTTATCAGCCTTTTCAGCTTATCAGCCTTTTCAGCTTTTCAGCCTTTTCAGTTTTTCCAGCCTTTTTTTTCTTTTCCAGTCTTTTCAGCTTTTTCATACATTCAGCTTCATGTTCAGCTCCAGAAAGTGTTCAGCTAGCAATATGTTCAACTTTTTAATCTCTTTCAGCCTTTAACTTTGCAACTTTTTCAGCTTTTCAGCCCTTTCAGCTTTTCAGCTTTTCAGCCCTTTCAACTTTTCTGGCATTTCAGCTTTCAGCTTTTTCAGCTTTTCGGCAGTACTTTCAGCAGATTTCGCTTCAGCATTCACACTGTATTTTCGCAGGAAATGCAATTTTTCTAGTTACATGGGACTTTCTGCTGTTAGCTGGGGCTGGAGCTAACTAACTGTTTCTACCAGCAGTGATGAATACTTACTTTCTTGAAAAACGTTCTTAAATCCATTCTTCTTCATTCACGTTCTTCTCCTCATACAGTTCCAGTCACTCTGTATGCTTCAAGGTACACGCTGCAGGTACCGAGTGCAAGCAAGGTTGCAGGAAAAACGTGGACTGGATTTTCAGTGATGGGGGCGTTCTCTATATGAACAAGTGGAATGGATTGGATAACGACGCACTGAAGGGTCTCTCTCTTCCTTACACTATGAAGAGAAGGGAAACTGACAGATTGATGATCATATTTAAGTGAATACTGACAGGTTACATGATTATTTCTTTAAAATCGTATCGTGGCCACTGCTGCTGTGCTCAATCCTTTGGCATGTTACTAACATTCCAACTTGAATACCCCAATAACCAGAATTCTGATGCTTGCAATCATCCCACTATTACCCTGGAACAACTATTAGTGGGAATGATAATTTTTGCATTACAATTTTCATTTTCATTGAAAAAGCTATTTAAATCATGATAATGTGACATGTGCTGGGGTCTGTTTTCTTCCTCCTGGAGAACAAGAATTGTAGGTCAGGACGTATCTGCTGCTCTACAGTATGATACTGTTTATCACCTTTATCACATTTATCAACAAAAAAAACAGTGTCTTGTGATTTGGATATTGAACTTAGGCATATTGTGATTTTTCTGATATTTCAATTAATTGTTCAGCCCTAAATACATTACATAGAGTAAGATAGTAAGTGTGCATGTGTTTCTGAGTAGGTACTGTATCTGTGTGTATCACTGTGATATACAGTATAATTACAGACAAGAACCTCCACATTGGCACACAGTGACACTGAGGGGATGTCTTGACATGGTGGTGTCTTAACAAGACAGTTTTCTCTTTCTTTCACACACACACACACACACACACACACACACACACACACACACAAACACAACTAGAGAAGCTCTCAGATGATGTCATGAGGAGAGTTAAGATGTCAACTTGTCCCATCTCTCTCTGAACTGTATGTAATTAATGTTCTGATGTAGATAAAATGGTCTGCCTATAATTACTGCATACTAGAAGTCCAATATGGGCTTTGCATTAGATATATCTCAAGTTGTGTGTGCGAGTGTGTGTGTGTGTACATGTGTGCATTGGGAGGCTTATTCTTTTCAATGTCTATCAGGCGATGTCACAATGGTGCCATATTGATGACAACTAGAGCAGACAAAAGAAGACAGTCGATGGGAAAATAGAACAATGACGGGAGGAGAAAAGGAAGGAGTAGACGAGGGGGTTAGGAGGAAAAGGAGAGAGATCAGAATGGGCGGATACAAGACAGGGAAGAGAAGAGATGTAGGTAGATGTGTTTACTCTATAATCAATGTGCATGTATTTGTGTGTATGTGCATGTGCATGTGTGCGTACAGTATTACATCTTCTTCTGTGTGTATGTGTGTGTGTGTGCGGGGGGGGGCATGTGTATGTTTGTTTGGGGGTGGGAACATATTCAGAATGTTTAGCTGAGCTTTTGATTGTTTTTTCAGGAGTTAAGTCAAAGTTTTCAAACCCATCCGTGTCATTATCCCCGCGGTATTAAAGTGAAATTGTTTGAAAATGCTAACAATATTAACATTTGTGTAATCATGCATCCAAATATATGAGAGCACTGTTAAAATTAACAGATTTATCACGAGCACAAGATTAAAAAATCTGACATGGATGTGGGTGGTGAAGGTCCTGGACAATGTGCTGGTGTATTTGGTCTGAGTAAAGCTTGTTTGTTGAAATAAATTTAAATTGTTATTATTGTTGGCTATTTGTGCAAGTGCTGCAAGTACTGTATTTGCACAAATAGCGAACAACTGTCCGACAGTAATTAAGCAGAAAAACTAGTAATTGATTCATGTTGCACTACAGGAACTGTTTTTATTATCTCTTTATTTTATTTTTTTTACAATACCATATCACATCATATCACGGTCACATTACATGTCAAAAGTAAAAATGTTAAATGGAAATGCATTTCATTAGTGTTTTTCCAGTGTACATACTGCTCTCAAAGAGCTTTATAACATTTGTCCCATTCAGCCATTCACACACTGATGGCAGAGAATTTTGAATAATGCTCAAGGATACTTCTGAACCTGCAACTTTCCTGTTAATAGACTACCCACTCTACCTTCCGAGCTAAGCTTTCTATCACGTTGTGACCTAACAAAATGACATGATCTTTTCCCTTACCTAGCCAAGTTTGTGCCTATTGTAAACATATATACACATAAGCACAGCACGGAAAACAGTCCATGGTGAGGGTGGGAGGAATCTCTGATAATATTCACAGCTCGGGACATGCAGCACTTGGGAGCGATGTCCTGAATGGAGGGGAGAGAAGTCCCAATGATCTCCTCACATTCCTCCAGTCAGAGGCTTTGCAGCTTCCACACCACATGGAGATGCAACTTGTCAGGATGCTCTCTATGGCGCTGCTGTAGAATGTAGTGAGGATGGGCGGCTGCAGGAGGGCTCTCCTCATCGTTCACAGGAAGTGCAGAAGCTGCTGTGCCTACCTGACCAGTGCTGCAGTGTTCTCAGACCAGCTGAGGTTGTCTGTGATGTGCACCCCCAGGAACAGCAGGACCACCTCCACAGCCGTGTTGTTGATGAGAAGTGGAGCGTGGCTGGGCTATTTCTTCCTTAAGTTGACAATGATCTCTTTGGTTTTGTCCTCATTCAGGATCAAGTTGTTTTTGCTACACCAGCCCATCAGCTGCCCCACCTCTTCCCTGTAAGCCAGGTCGTGGTCATCCCTGATAAGGCCCATCACCGTTGTGTCGTCCGCAAACTTCACAATGTGGTTGGTTGTAGCCCTTGGGAAACAGTCGTGATTCATCAAAGTGAACAGCAGGGGGCTCAGGAAACAGCCTTGAGGGGAGCCTGTGCTTAGGGTGATGACACTGGAGGTATTCTAACCGACCCGTACTGACTGAAAGACAGCAGTCAGTGCGTTTACATGACACTCGAGAAAACTGTAGAGTTAATTCTCCCTTTTCCCCGGCATCAGTGCCTGCCCCAAGTAGCTCGAGGCCTGGAGGTCAACAGAGAACGCTGGACACAACTCAGCTTGCTTTTAGTTACTGGCTTTATTCATCATGACTGGGATGCAGCAACAGTAGCAGTAGTAGTGGGGCGGCTTAGCTGAAAAATCTGAAGCAGTCTGAAAGCAGTCTGAAAAAAACTGGATATCGGGCCATTGTGAATTTTCAACATGGCGGCCGTGGTGGCCATTTTAAAAATGGCCGCCACTGACTACAGTATTTAGATCAATTTTCTTATTTGCATGGTATAAAATATGATGTTGATGATCTTGTTAGTTACATTTATTTACCATACCTAGTTTAAGGAAGTTTATACATGAAGAATACATAAATCAATAAAAATTCAAGATGATTGCCACGATCAGCATGAACATTGTAATTGGAAGAAGTTTTTTATATATTTTATGGTCGATCTCCATAAATAATTATACATTTTATTGTGCAGAAATAAAATTTGCAATGTGTAATAAGCCCAGAATCTTCCTTTGTCCTCACAATTCAAGATGGCCATCATTTACGTGCAGATACCACACACAAATGTAAGTGGTGCTAGTTAAAATTAGCTAAAGTGAATTGAGTTTAATTTAAATCTTTTTCCTTAAACTTCACAAATACCTAAGTCTCAAAAATAGTGACATGTTGATGTCACCTTCAAGTCCTTCAATTCATTGGAAAGATCAGATATGACTTGAGAATTTCAACATGCCTTGAGTTCATATTTGTCACATGCTCGGCTCTAGGTAGGCTTACAACTAGATAAATAAAACTTATTTTAAAACTTGTTTTGTTATCACCATTAGCTCACAACTAGATAAAATAAACTTATCTAAGAAAAACCCTAATTTTTCTCCCATTGACACCCACATAAATAGTTAACATGCTAATGTGCTAATACCACATTTCAAATGGTGGACTGCTGTCCTCAGCAACCCACCCCTTGCTGATCTGTCCTCAATTTCTCCATGCACACATGAGGAAGCTGACCCTCGGATGCTGTGACATGTGGCCCATGCAGTACAAAATGGTCACCAGAAAATTATAATCCAAACTGTTGATACCGATGTTGTGGTTCTAGTTGTGGCAGCAGCTCAAGCTCTAAAGGCAGGGGATGAGCTTTCGTTGGGATTTGGTACTAGAAAGAGTACAATACCTAGCAGCCCATGAAATCTTAGCTGCACTTGGGCCTGAGAAGCCACATGCTCTTCCAGTGTTTTATGCTTTGACTGGCTGTGACACAGTATCAAGCTTTGCTGGGCATGGGAAAAAGACTGCATGGGCTGTGTGGGCTGTCTTTCCATAGCTTACAAATGCCCTATTAGAATTGTCCTCTGCCCGACATGACATTCTACAGGAGGTAATGGCAACTATTGAAAGGTTCATAATCCTGTTCTATGATGGAACCAGCACATCCACAGACATAGACCAAGCTAGGAGGATGCGTTTTGCAAAGAGGCACAATGTGCAGTCAATCCCTCCAACAAAGGCTGCCCTAAAGGAGCATGTTAAGTGGACAGTCTATCAAGGAGGCCATGTATGGGGTCAGATGCTGGAGTCAGCACCAGAGCGTCCTTCTCCTTGAAGATGGGGCTGGTCAAAGGCATCTGAGGGTCATTATGAACCATTTTGGACATGAC
>CAEMYA010000804.1:51567-114934 GCA_903131615.1 Diplodus sargus | reverse complement strand
CAGATCCCTGCGCGTATAGTGCGCGTCATTGGAATTTAACGAGGCTTCGAGGCAGAGTTTTTGCCTCGAGGAATTTTTATAATCGAGTTAATCGAGTAACTCGATGAATCGTTTCAGCCCTAGTTTGTATATATGGCAATTACTCCTGCTTCTCTGCAATTTAGTTATAATACTACACCCTTTTTATGTGCAATATTTGACCATTATTATTTAAAATTGTTTAGTGATCTTGTATGTTATTTCAGGTGTGGTTAGTGTTGGGGTTCACCATTAAAGGTTTCCCCCACAAACCAATGGTATTGGACATCTTCGGAATAAGACCGGGCTGGGAAATCAGGCAGACGGCACTCTGCTGATGCTCTGCTGCTCTGTACTGCCTCCCCTTCTCACTTACACTTTGCATGGTTCATGTCACAAAGCACTAATTGCCTTGCTACAACAAAGTGGCAGAAAAAATAGCAACTACAGTTGCAATGGACCTATGCTAGTTAGTTAACTGTAGAAGATCCAAGTCCAAGGAACATCTTGACACTCCCTCTAACTCTCTGTCTTGTTGGTCACATCCCCTTACTTGGTTGATGGGGCTCATTAAAGGCCTGTGGATGCATGTCCTACAACTTGCAAAAGTAGTGATGAAGGGTCAATAGGCTTTGGTTTTCTGGTGAAAAAAAATTACAGCATCTAGAGGCGCTAGACACCCAGTGGAGTAGATGCATTTTCAATTGAAAAAAAGAACGGTTTATCTCTATCTTTCTGACCTAAACCTTCTACAACATGCCAACAAACGATATAAACCTGCAACCAGGCAGTCTGAAAAATCTGCGTTGAAAAAAATTAACACCAGTCACAAGTTTTAGATGCAGGAAACAGCTGTTTGCTAAACTCAAAGAGGCTAAACCGGCTGACAAACCTGCAAATACAGCGACAGTCACTATTGTAATAGGCTTGTGAGCCTTAGAGGTACCCGTAGCTGAGTGACGTTATAAGGAAGTACATAAGAAGTGTGGCTAGGAATGCTACTCGGTGTTATGGCCATAAACTGAACAGACGAACAGTAAAGTTACGCTCACACATAAAGTCGGTTGTCAAGCCTCATCTATATAACATGGTGTCAGAAGTGAAGGCGGAGGAAGAGTGACGGTATGGCACAGTTTCAACCACCAACGAGTTTGTGTCTGCAAGGCAATCTTGCTGAAAATTGGAGGAACTGGAGTCAGCGTTTTGAGCTCTTCTGTACTGCCAGTGGCATCGCAGAGAAATCCGAGAACGTGCAGTGTGCAACGTTTCTTCACGTCGCCGGAGAGGAGGCGATTAAAGTGTGCAATACGTTTGTCTTCGTGGACGGCGAGAAAGACAAAATAGACGTGCTGAAGAAGAAGTTTCAGGACTATTGTGAGCCAAGAAAGAACTTACCTTACATACGGCAGAGCCCAGAAGCAGTCAGAGTCCATTGATTCGTATGTAACGGATTTAAAAAATAAGGCCAAGGACTGTGAATTTGGACAGTTGCACGACTCCCTGGTATGTGACAGAATTGTTTGTGGTATTATTGACGACCAAGTGAGAGGGAGACTGCTAAGAGAAGCAGATTCGACCCTACAAAAAGCCATTGATATATGTCGTGCAAGTGAAATAACAACCAGCCAAGTTAAAGCACTGACAGAAGAAGTAGAAATTAACAGAGTACGGACTGTCAGACATAAAGATCAATCAAAAGCTAACACAGAACAAAATGAGTCAAGTTGCAGCAGATGTGGTTTCAAACATGGAACTACAAAATGTCCAGCTATTGGCCAAACATGTAAAGCATGCAACAAGAAAAATCACTTTGCCATGATGTGCAGATCGTAGAGTCGGCAGCACCAACAGAGAAAGACTGTACATGCACAAGAACAAAGTGAGGAAGAAAATGACATGTTCATCGGCACAGTCAGAAAGGAGCATGAGAAAAACGTGAGAGTGAGTCTGCACAAACAGAAACCGAGGAAAAATGGACTGAAAGATTGAAAATAAACAACAAAGTTGTGACTTTTAAACTGGACACAAGTGCAGACTGCAACACAATGTCAGTTAAAACATTAAATGCACTGGATGTCAGAGGAAAGCTCAGTGTGAGTAAAAGTAAACTTGTTGCTGTCTTTGGCCAGAAGATAGCGTCACTGGGAAAAAGAGCATTAACATGTCAATACAAAGGCCAGAAACACAAGGTGGAGTTTGAAATCACACAAGAAGATGTTCCAGCTATACTGGGAGGAGCCACATGTGTGAAACTAGGCTTAGTGAAGAGGATGCATGAAGTTGGAAAGGAAAATGACATCCTTAAAGACTATGAGAATCTTGTCACCGGACTCGGTTGCTTACCTGGTCAGCATCATATACAGATTGACCACACTGTTACACCTGTCGTACACGCTCCCAGAAGGATTCCTGTAGCACTCAGAGACAGAGTAATTGAGGAACTACAGCGCATGGAGAAATTGGGAGTAATGACCAAGCAGATGGAGCCAACACAGTGGTTTAACAGTATGGTAACAGTGGTCACACCCAAGAAAATTCATATCTGCATGGACCCAAAAGACTTGAACCAAGCAATTAAACGGGAGCATTACCCATTACTCACAGTAGAGGAAGTTGTTTCCCATATGTCAAATGCTAAGTACTTCTCGGTACTAGACGCCAATCAGGGCTTTTGGCAGATAAAACTTGATGATGAAAGCTCGAAGCTCTGCACATTTAATACCCCCATTGGAAGATACAGATTCCTGCGTTTACCGTTTGGCATCTCATCTGCGCCAGAGGTGTTTCAGAGGGCTATTGCGCAGATGATTGAAGGACTAGATTGAGTTGTAGCTGGAGATCATCATTGATGACCTACTCGTCTGGGGAGACTCTGTGGCAAAACACGACCACAGATTGAAGTTGTTGCTAGAGAGAGCTAAAGACAACAACCTGAAACTGATTAAAAACAAGTGCTTTGTCAGGACAAAAGAGATTAAGTACATTGGACACACACTCAGTGCCACTGGACTGAGACCGGATGAGGAAAAGGTGAGAGCAGTGACACAGCTCCCAGAACCGCAGAATAAACAGGAACTGTTAAGGTTCATGGGGATGATCCAGTACCTCGCAAAGTTCATTCCGAACCTGTCAGACATCAGTGCACCTTTAAGAAAGCTGCTTGAAGGTGACACAGAGTGGCACTGGGAAGAAACACAAAAGAGGAGTTTCGAGCATCTTAAACAGCTGGTCACCAATGCTCCAACCCTGAAGTTTTATGATGTTAGCAAGCCACTGAAGCTGTCAGTAGATGCCAGCTCAGAAGGCATCAGGGCAGTCATACTGCAGGATGGACAACCGGTAGCTTACGGGTCAAGGGCACTCACTGACTGTCAGCGCAGGTATGCGCAGATTGAAAAAGAGCTACTTGCCATTGTCTATGGATGTGAGAAATTCCATCAGTATGTGTATGGTAAAGACATTCAGGTTGAGAGTGACCACAAGCCGCTAGAGAGTATTTTCAAAAAAACCCTTGCACCAAGCTCCCATGAGACTTCATTAGATGCTGCTTAGGCTGCAAAGATACAGCCTTAAAGTTACCTATCGACCGGGCAAGGAACTGCATATAGCAGATGCACTGAGTCGAGCATTCCTCAACGAGAAGAATGAAGAGCTGCTGGAGAAAGAGTTGGAGGTAAACATGATCACACATCATCTACCCATGTCAGAGGAAAAACTGCACAAGTTCAGGGCAGCTACAGCAGAGGACCCCGAAATGCAGTTGCTGAAAGACATTACATTAAGAGGTTGGCCAGATGAAAAAAGTGCAGTACCAACAGAAATTCAGCCCTACTGGACATTTAGAGATGAAATCACCTACACATCTGGGCTGATGTTCAAAGCAGCAAAGCTTATAGTTTCACATCAGCTGAGATAAGATATGCTTAACAAGATCCATGAATCACACTTAGGAATTGTTAAGTGCAAGGAAAGAGCCAGAGATGTTTTGTATTGGCCACGCATGTCTACACACATTGAGGAGATGATGTCTCAGTGTCCCACTTGTAATGAGAACCGCAACAGCAACCCAAGAGAGCCGCTACTCTCACACCCAGTACCAGACAGACCATGGGAGAAAGTCGGGACTAATCTCTTTCACTTCAGAGGATCTGAGTTTCTGCTTTGTGTTGATTATTTCTTCAAGTTCCCTGAAATAGCAAAGTTGAGAAACACCACTAGTAGTAGTGCCATAGTCCCACTGAAATCAATGTTTGCGAGGCATGGTATTCCTGATGTTGTTATCTCTGATAATGGTCCTCAGTATGCCAGTGCTGAGTTCAAAGACTTTGCAGAGAAGTGGGAATTCAAGCACAATACCTCCAGTCCTGGTCATGCCCAGTCTAACGGTCAAGCAGAGAGGACAGTACAGACAATTAGAAATCTGCTGAAAAAATCAGAGGTTAATGGTGACCCCTACATTTCACTACTGGAGTATCGCAACACACCGCGGGAAGGAGTAGGATTAGCAGCCCAGCTGCTAATGGGACGGCGGCTGAAAGGAAAACTGCCAACTTATGTCTCACTCCTTACTCCAGAGGGTGCTGTCTGAGTACGCAGTCAGCTGAAAGAAAAGCAAGAGAAACAAAAACTGTATTTTGACAGACAAACCAAGACACTGTCAGACCTGCAGGCAGGAGAAATTGTCAGGGTGCAAAAAGGAGGGACCTGGCAGCCAGCAGTGGTCTTGCGCCAACATGAACAACCGCGATCTTCTGTGGTTTGTACACCAGATGGGAGACTGTACAGAAGGAACAGAAAGTATCTGCGGAAAACTGAGGAGAAAGCCGTTCATGTCACTGATACACAGGACCCCAACATGAGCACAGACTCAGGAATGAAACCCTGTGACAAGAATGATGGACATGCAAATCACACAGGTTCAGCTGAGTACACTGGTCTTGTGGACAGAAAAGAAGACACTGAAAAAACAATCTGAAACACTCTCATGTCGAACCAGATCTGGCAGACAAGTGAGATTGCCTGTTAGATACAGAGAGTAGATCAAGTAAATGCACAAGTTATTGTATGTGTATTGTTTCACTGTTTCAGGTGTGAAATGTTTGGGTATATTTTGTGTTGGTAAAGTTTGTATGTTTGATAAGACATGTTTTCACAGGTTGAGTCATCAAAGAGAACAGACTCTCATTGCATGTAAAAAAAAAAAATGTATAAAAAAGGGGATGTAATGTAATAGGCTTGTGAGCCTTAGAGGTACCTGTAGCTGAGTGAGGTTATAAGGAAGTACAACAAGAAGCGTGGCTAGGAATGCTACTCGGAGTTATGACTGTAAACTGAACAGACGAACAGTAAAGGTTCGTTCACACATAAAGTCGGTTGTCAAGCCTCATCTATATAACGAACCCTCACAAACAGATCTGCTTTTCACAACCACAAACTAGAATAACAACCTGGATGAGAAATGTGTCAGTCTAACAGCACAAATTCAAACCCTCCAGTTGGATGTCACAAAGTACATTTCCATGCACAGCTTAGTCAGATTACAGCCATAGTTCGACTATTGAAGCTTATATGGCGAGGTTTCAGGAGCAGGACCACACCTCAACAGCGCCAACTTCCGATATTCCTGTAAATAACCACCTGACCCTCTCCTCGTCTTCGCTCTCGTATTCAGCGGCTCTCGTACCCAGAAACGAGATCACGCGACTTCGCCTCGCCCAAGCACATCCAAACTTTTGTACGAGCAACATCAGCCTCATCATGGACTTCGCATCACTATTCCCGTCGGACAATGATCTTTCAGACGAGATCAGGATCACCATTCATCAGAAGCTGACAACTTTCCCGTCACCTCCGTACCCGAGACCCCGATTCCAGTGGCCGAACAGCTGTCTAGGATGTGAGCGAGCCACTCTCCAGAAAACTTTAAATGACAAATTAATTCTGTTTCACCGAACGGACTATAAAGCCAAACTTTCTCCACACTCATGTTAGCTTGTTCCGTCAACACCAGCTCTCTTCCGGGTGACGTCATCACGTGCACCCCAACACGCCGCGACGTCGACACTCCTGTTAGGGACAGTACAATTAAATACTACAGCCCAAAGACAACAGAAAGCTCATAGACAACAGAAAGTGCAGCAGCAAAAGTGGAGACAGAGATTCTCAGCCAGATCAAATGACTCTAGAGTTTCTGCTACCACCTCTCGTCATCACTCCACTCCAGAGGGATCATTCTCAACCGCAGAACCCCCGTATCCCTACGCATGAGCACTGATGCGGAGGGATACGGAGAGTTAAGTTTCATTTTTATCGAAAGTAAACCTCTCGTCCAGCAGCTGAGCCTCGCGCTGTACTCCGCCGCTCACAGATCAGCTGTTGCCAAGTTACGCTAGTGCGTAGGGATACGGGGGTTCTGCGGTTGAGAAAATGTAGTGCCAAAAGAAAGCGCGGTCTGACGGCGGTGTAAAGCGGCGTGAATTTTACCTTTACAACGTACACTTGAACTGATATAGATTTTTTTAGGTGAGCCTTGTTTTAGGTGGTTTATTTAGCTTTTTCTCTGGACCCCGTTCACTGCTGTACAAAGCTGAGCGTCTGGCTGGAGCGGCTCTCTACTCCTCCAAACTGAGGCTGCACTGATCTGTTATTACGGTAGGAAACAGACCGACTATAAATATGTCCTTTATATGACCCCACTTCAAAAAACCCGAACTATCCCTTTAAGAGGCATAGGGAAATAGTAGATAATTACAAAAGTTATGATTACAATAAGTTATTTCAAACTAAGCATTCAAAAAGATGCCAACAGCATTTATAACAACAAATATTAGTTCTCTACAGAAAATGACCGATAAACATTTAATCAGTGTTGGGAAAGTTCACTTTCTACATGAACTAGTTCAAAGTTCAGTTCACAAATTTTAAAATGAACTAGTTCAGTTCATAGTTCATAATTCAAAAATTTGAACTAATTTCACAGTTCCAAAAATGAACAAGTTCATAGTTCTTTTTTTTTCTTCAATATGTTGATGCGAGCTATTATTTTTCAAAATTATTGCCACAGCCCATACAGAACCACAGACAGCTATCATTTTATCAGTTTTAACACTGAAACTGCAACTCTCTGACAATATACTGCAACACCAGGTTGTCCAGCTGCGGCTGGGAGATGAAGACAGCGGAGCCGCTACTCTACACTGTTAATGTGATTTGGGTGGCAGAGGATCTGTTTTGGCTCGCTGTTGCCATGTCTTTTGATTTTTTATTCACTTGCACAGACCTTGAAAGGCTCGCCTGGTGCTTTAGTTCAAAGTGCCGTTTCAGGTTTGTGGTACAGGATAGAGTACAAATAAAAAATAAAAAATAAAAAAATACATAAATAAGTAAATAAATAATAAATATTTTTTTTTTAAAAGAAGAAGAAGAAAGGGAAAAATAAAATAATAAATTAATAGATAGTTCATACAGTGGCTTCAGGGATAAACGTTTCATAATGACTCAGTAAGGTATTACTTTTTTTGTTAGCTCAGAGCTCAGTTCCAGGAGAAAAGGAGCAAATTTAGGTAGTTATTTTGCAAATATTTGTTTGAGAATAGAACATTTTGCATAGGATAACAAAGTTCATCATGTGTTCAAGAGCATTACATTCTGGGTTAATATAGTAGCAAATAACATGTTTCAGGGTAAAAGAATGGACAGACTTAGCAGCATCAAAAAAATGAGATTCAACAACACTCACAATAAAAAAACAGATGTGAAGCCTTCATTTGTTTTTGTCTCCATGCTGAGCACATTGATGAAGCATGCGGCAGTGCAACTCTGTGGTGGCTGGTGGCTGGTGTTGCCAGTAGCCCTTTTTAGATAGAAAATGCGGCACATTTGCTCCAAGGTAACTACGGCAATGTGCCGGCCTGTCTGTCTAAAACCGAGGTGTAATATTCCTCCTTTTCCAAAGCCACCTCTGAGATAGGCGTAAACATGTGACGTGACGTGAAGCTCGAAGTTGGGCTGTGAGCAGTTGACAACGAATTTGACTTCAAAATAAGAGCATTACATTGCACCCCATTGGAGTTTAGAACTGGGTTCTTCGCGGGGGGCTTTTAATTTGAAAATAGCGACTGTAACAAATCAAGATGAGTAAGGCAGCGTGCAGGCCAGTTCTCTACTGCAGGGAAGCGTAGAGATAAAAATGGTTGCTGTGATGTCCTTGTCTCTTGGAATCCTCTGAATGAACATGTCTTCCTGTGTGTAGACAACAAAGTCACACCATTCAAGGCCAGAAATCAACAGCTGGCCCTGGATCTGCCAAAAGTATGCATGAGATTTTCTGAGTGTATGTGTGCCCTCACTGATCTTTATGTATGGGCAGTCCACATAACTCAAAACATTCGGGCATTTAATTTCTACAAGGCCAAACTCTGGCTGCTCCTTGGGATCATACACGATGCCATCGGGTGATGACCCCATCCAAGCTGCGTCAGGGTGGATGAGGAACCCACAAGGCTAATGGTTTACCTCCCTTGCCCTGCAGTACTCTTCTACTGCTGCAGGTTTCATGTCCACCCCCCTCCTCATGTCTGCAGTCTGATGGCTGGGTCTCAGAAGCCTCTTTGCCAGATTTTCAGCAGAGGTCTCTCCCCTGGTGTGACAGACCTCTCTGAATTTGGCAGAAGTGATGCGCAACCGCCTTAGTTGGTGCCACTCTGCGCAGGAACTCTGCTTTTTTGTGCTGTTCTCAACTTTGTGAGCTGTCTCGAATGACGTTGCCATGGACATCATGTGGAGCTGCTGATGCTCAGAGTACACAAAGGAACAGGTAGAGGGTCCCAGGCTGTAATTAGAGAGTGGCAGCTGTGGGGGAGAAGGAGCATCGGAGTGTGGACGGGTGTTTGGCACCGTCTTTGTTGGCAAGTGATAGGACTACACACTTCCTTGTTGCACTTTACCAAACTCGGAGTCAACCAGTGGCACATTATTGGTTTAGGCCATAGTCGTTATGAGAGGAGCCACATTGGAGGGAAGGTCACCGTAGACTTCATCCACCCTGAGCGTGGAAAGTTCAGACAGAGCTGAACTGACTCCCTTATACGAGTTGCTCCTATAAAAAAGACAGTAAAAAGAAAAGAAAAAACAAACTGATGAACTGGTTGTTTGCATAAAGTAACCTAAAGTTTCAAATGAAACAGCTAAGAATAAATAAATATCTTATTTCTGTTTAGTTAGAAAGACTTTATTTGTTTGAAAAGCCTGAAAAGGTTTGGACTTTCTTACTTGATTGACTGACAATATAGATACTAACAATAAATGCTAAAATAACATTTATTCTATAAAATGTAGCATATGATTACTTCATCTGGTATCTTACTGATATGATATACTACTTTAACAACAACAACAACAACAACAATAATAAAATTAAAGCTGCAAGCAGCGATGAACGGGCCCTCGCAGTCCATGCGTGTCAGGGCATGCTGCTGTCGATGCATGCTGCCGTCGAGGAATGCTCAAGCAACACCTTCTGCTTAGAAAGTCGTTAAAGCAGTTGCCTGCTACTGCCAGAATTAAGTAATGTACGCTGAAGCCAGAAAAACTGTGTGAACTGCTGCATGATTCCCCAGACAAAGACTGAGTCGATGTTCCGCTTCTGGAGCTGGCTAAAGAGAATGTCCACACGAGGCATAATACAATTAAATAGTTTCAGGAAGAAGCTGAAAGTATCATCGTCCAGTAGACTCACAAACCCTCCAGCATCCAGAGTGGTAGGCTCAAACTCCCCTGATGGTTTCAAAATACTGGATGATGTCACCTTTGTGCTCAAACACAGTGCTCAAAGCACAGACATGGAAGTCCCATTTTACTGTGCTTGCTCTTGGGAGTCTCTGTGCTATCACTCTATCAAGCACACTGGTTCTCTGGGGAATCCTTGAAAAAAGTCCAGAGAATCCCGCCAGGTCAGAGAAGAACTGATGAACTAATGGAATGTCAGATGTCACCTGCTGCATGATGAAAGATGAAGATGAAGAAAGATGAACATTTAAAAAGCTGAAAAGTCAGAAAAGCTGAGAAGTAAGAGGGCTGACAGAGCTTAAAAAGGTGAACAGTTTCAATGCTGGTCATATGCTGGAGCAGTAGCAGAGCCAAAGTTGAAAATGTCTCCGTGAAAAGAATGAGAAAAATGCCTCCCAAACTCCTGCCATTTTTGAAAGAAAGCTAACTCAAAATCACACAACAAATTTCCATGTGAAAAACACAAACTGCAATAGTCACCAAATTATCCATAACTACAAGCAGAAACCGTTTACAGTTACTCAAGAACGCACACATCATTAGAGAAACACACAGAAAGTCCATGCAGCTTCACACGGTCTGCTCACTGACTGGTCTGCTGCATTTCAGTGTGACTGAGCATGTCCTGACTTGTTCACTTGCATCAGTAGAGGGTGCTGTTGCACCTTGGCCTGTAGCGTTTTCTTACAGTTTCTGTCGCTGCACACATGCTGAAGCAATAACAAAGACAAGGTGGGGCCATTTTCCACTTTGTCTCTGTTATTGCTTCCCAAACTCCTGCCATTTTTGAAAGAAAGCTAACTCAAAATCACACAACATATTTCCACGTGAAATAACACAAACCGCAATAGTGATCAAATTATCCATAACTACAAGCAGAAACCATTTACAGTTCCTCAAGAGCGCACACATCATTAGAGAAACACACAGTAAGTCCATGCAGCTTCACAGGATCTGCTCACTGACTGGTCTGCTGCCTTTCAGTGTGACTGAGCATGTCCTGACTTGTTCACTGCTAGTTGTCTTTGCACCAGTAGAGGGTGCTGTTGAACCTTTACCTGTAGAGCTTTCTTACAGTTTCAGAAAGTTATTGCCAAAGTGGGCGTGGCCTACACCACACAATTCAGCTGAATTCAGGGAACACGTAGATATAAGCTTTAACAATGTGCAACATATTATGCAGGATTTATGGGCCAAAAACGTTTTTTTTCTTCAAAATGGCGCCCCCTGCTGGTCATTTTGGGTGTGTGAGTTACAGGGGCCATTCTATAGCACCCCTATGAGTTTCATTTCCATAAGTGTTATGGTGTGGGCACAGTGCCAAATATTAAATTATACGGCCACCAGAGCGCCAACTAGTGGCTGATCGGTAAACCCTTTGTAAGCTATCCTCAGGAAGGCATTGACAATAACTGTTCAGACTTTCGTGTTAATCCAATGGACCGATGTGGAGATATAAAATACTTAAATTTAAAGAGCGCTACCTTATGGTCATCGCCCAAAATTTTGCACAGGTCCTCAGGGGCCTATGGGTAAGTAGTATTCTGAGATTTATGTCATTCGGACACACCAATGTGAAGATATGCATCACTTCCTGTTTGTAACGAAATCTGCAGGAAGTTGTTAATTAATAACTTGAGTATCGTTTGATCTATCAAAATTCTTTTAATAACTTTTTGCCAGCAGGGTCCACAGATGCTGTGTGCCAAGTTTCGTGCAAATCGGTGAAATCGCCTGGGAGGAGTTCGAAAAAGTAGGTTTTCAACATTTTGCGACGTAGCGAAAAAAAACGGTAGGCGGAAATGGGCGTGGCCTATACCACGAGATTCATCACAATTTACTGAACGCGTGGATATAAGGTTTTTGAATGTGCGACAAAGTATATGGGAGTTATTAGCCTAAACGCGCTTTCCTTAATAACAGCGCCACCTAGTGGTGGAAATTCAGGACGACAGTAGATTATAAAATTTTTCGCCAGGTGTGACTTATATTCCAAGTTTGGTGAGTTTTGGGGTATGTTCAGGCAGTGAAAAATGCGATCATTTTGGACGAAGGAAAAAAAAAAGAATAATCATTACGATTACAATAGGGTCCTTGCAGGTTCCATGCTTGGGCCCTAAATATCCGTATGCAGCCAGAGAAACTGTTCACCTTTTTAAGCTCTTTCCGCCCTCTTACTTTTCAGCTTTTCTGCCTTTTCAGCTTTTTAAATATTCATCTTTCTTCCTCTTCAGCTTTCACCATGCAGCAGGTGACATCTCAATCCCATTAGTTAATCAGTTCTTCTCTGACCTGGCTGGATTCTCTGGATTTTTTTCAATATCTCCCAAAGGAGTCAGTGTGCTTGATAGAATGGTGGGACATAGACTCCCAAGATCAAGCACAGTAAGATGGAATTTCCATATCTGTCCCGTAAACACTGTGTTCGAGCACAAAAGTGACATCATCCAGTGTTTTGAAACCATCAGGGAAGGTTGAGCCTACCACTGTGCGGGAAGCTGGAGGGTTTGTGAGGCTACTGGAGGATGATGCATTCAGCTACTTCCTGAAATTATTTCATTGCATCATGCCTCGTGTGGACATTCTCTTCAGCCAGCTCCAGAAGCGGAACACCAACTCAGTCTTTGTCCGGGGAATCATACAGCAGTTCACACAGTTTTTCTGACTTCAGTGTACATCATTTCATGCCAGCAGTAGCAGGCAACCGACGGCAGCATGCCGCGACACGCGTGGCCTGCAAGGGCCCGTTCATCGCCCATGTGCTCCTCTAGGTGGCGCTATAATGGATGCAATCGCGTTTTTGCCTGTAACTTCCACATTTTAAATAACACATTTGCAAAGCTTATATCCATATGTTCCCTGAATAGAGCTGGGTTTTCTGACATAGGACACGCCCACTTCTGATGCACAATTTGTCCGCTAAATCGCCACATATGCAAATGAGACTGGGAAGGGATGAGCCGAATTTGGCGAATTTGGGCCAATAGGGGGCACTAAAAATATGGGAAGTTTATATCTCTTGAACGGCTACACCAATTTTTACGAAATTTGGTCGCTATGATGTAGGGCCAATCCTGAGGCCAGATTTTGAAGGTGGTCATGTCTGGTCAATGTGGGAGTGGCTTATTACAACATAAACAACAAACATTAATTTCAGCCAAACTATTATGCTGACAGCTTTGAAATGTATATGATACATATAGAATATGACACAGTTCTTCCATACCAAAAATTGCACATGTACTCCTCTAGGTGGCGCTATAATGGATGCAATCGCGTTTTTGCCTGTAACTTCCACATTTTAAATAACACATTCGCAAACCTTATATCCATATGACCCTGAATAGAGCTGGGTTTTCTGACATAGGAAACGCCCACTTCTGCTGCACAATTTGATCACTTAATCACCACATATATGCAAAACCTACTTTTTCGAACTCCTCCTTGGGAATTTGTCCGATCTGTGTTAAACTTGTCACTCTTCAGCTGGACCTCATCTAAAGTTATCAAAAGAATTTTGCTCGGTCAAAAACTGCGCAGATTATTAACGAACACATTTCTGTAGCTATCTATAAAAATGTAAACTGTTTGACATCTCGGTAAAACTAAATGTGTTCGTCGTGCATGTCCATGTCTCCCCTTCGTGTCATTAAGTGCTGGGAGCGACGGTGAGCCGGGGGGAGCGAGCAGTTCCGGTGGGCACGTGTTGGGTGTAGTAGAGCTCAGAGCGGGGCCGCCGTAACCAGCGGCTCTCACTCTCCTAGTTCTGCACCTATCTAGTTGGCGTCCTGGTGTGCTCTGGTCATCGGCCACCGCGACAAGGGTGCTGCTGTCCTGGCTCGGCTCTGGCTGGACTGAGAAGCGCCATACTGTCTCGGCTCACTGCATGTGGCAGCAGCTCCAGGCCCAGGGTGAAGGCATCATGCCAATATCAGTGCCCAAGCCACAAAAACAAGTCTGAGTCAAGCAGAGTTTGGCTCACCTGTCTCTTTTGATTTCAATTATTTTCCTTTACTAATTTAAATATTTGGATTGTTTTTGTTTTGTTTGATTTAATTCAGGTTATATTCAGTTCAGCATTTGTGTGCTAATGGATTATTTTGTATTAAGTGGACGTTGGGATAAACTATTTTTTTTTTTCTTTGTATAATATTTGATTCTTCGCCTAAGTTGGTTTATATGGTGTCTCTGTTAATTTTCTTTAACTCCTTAGTTGTAGATTGAAGTTGTTTCTTTTCTTGTGATATATAAAATATTTCTATTTGGTTCTGATATTTCCTTTCGCGTTTCTTTGGTATTAGATTAATTGTGTATATGGTTCTCTTTCTTTCTTTCTTTCTTTCTTTATTTTCAACTGTAGATGCTCCAGATGTCCCCACACTGTGCCTTGTGTTAATTCTGTGTTTCTTTCTTCTTTTACAACAGGTGCTGAGGCCCAAGCGAGCGGCAGCCCTTCCCTGGTGGTGGTGTTTGACACAGTTTTGTTGGTTGCAGTGCACTGGTGGTTATAGTTGAATTTTGTCCCTTTTTGAGTTCCCTGCCGCCGTGGTAAGCCCCAGCCCTGGTTGGGTTTCTTTTTGTTTGTTTTGCTAGTGCGGTGGCTTCATCTGAGCATCTTCCCCTCGGGCCAGCCAACTTTACAACCCTTAGTTATTTTAAAGTGTTTTTAAACAATTTGTTAATAAAGTATATTCCATTTGAAATCACGTCTTCTGGCCCTTCTGTGAGTTTTGAACCTGTGTTCGCCTTGTATGGCTAATTCCTGGGTTAAAATCCCAGGTGGCATTGTCGACAAACACACACTATACATACCCACACGCACATAAACACAAACTCACACCCGCTCCCGCCACATTCTTGGCGTTGTCGGCAGGATCACAGTGTTAAAGGGCCGAAGCGTGGTTTCCATTTTTTTGTTTTGTTTTGCTTGTTGTTGGTTGTATTTCTTATATTTTTCTTTTCTTGACAGGTGAGCCAAGAGTTGAGTAGTCATTGTGGAGCCAGGACAGCAGCATCCATCCTAAGAATCAGATTTCAGTGTTGTGAGTATTGGGGAGACTTTATAGTCACCATGGAGGATGAGGTACAGCGACTTAGGGATTTAGTGTCACAATTAGAGGCAGACAACGAGCGACTGCTTCAGGAGCGGGCTTCTTCCTGGGCGGTGCCTGGTGGAGCTGTTGCAGGTCCCTAAGGGTTCAGTTCGCCACGCTCCGTCTGCTAGTGCCGCTACTGTCACAGAGCGGCTGGTCGTGGTCCCCAGGGACCGTAAATGCCCTGTGTTTAATGGGAAGACAGGCATAGGGATAGCTGAGTGGACGGAGGAGATACGGGCCTGCATGCGAGTCCGCCACCTTTCAGTCGCTGATCAAGCCCTCTTTATTTTTGATCATTTGGAGGGAGAAGCCAGAGCGGAGATCAGGTTTAGGCCTATTGTAGAGCGAGGGGATCCAGCTAAGGTGCTCGCTATTTTCAGGGAGCTGTATGGCTGTGCAAAGTCTTATGTAACCCTGCAGAAGACCTTTTTCTCCAGAAGACAGCAGGAGGGTGAGACTCTGCAAGAGTATTCCTTGGCCCAGATGGCTTTAATGGAGCAGGTTAAGCAGTGCGCACCAGATGGCATACCTAACGCTGAGGATCTTCTGTGTGACCAGTTTGTAGAGCACATTCTTGACAGTTCTCTCCACCTAGCACTTAAACAGTATGTCCGTAACAGGCCGACAGCTTCTTTGTTGGACGCACGTGGTGAGGCTATCAGATGGGAAAGGGAGGGTCGACCAGGTGGTTTTAGGGGGCGAAGTCATTCTTTACCATCAGCTTATGGTCTTCAGTATGGGGTGCAAAGTGATTCCCATCCTTATCATCTTGTTGCTCCCCCCAGGTCAGAGATGAGTGATTTAGTGGAACTCTTGAAGCGTCAGCAGGCCCAGCTCGACCAGCTCACTCAGACCGTAGCTGCTTTGCAGGCCCCACGACCACTAGGGAATTTCTTTCGCAATGGCCCTTTAATTTGTTGCAGGTGTCAACAGCCAGGCCACATTGCGCGGGAGTGCTGGGGGCCTCCCGTACCTCCTCGTGCACGGGCCAATTCTTTTAGTGGTGCCAACCCTCAGGTCACCAGGACGACCTCCTCGGCTCACCAGCTGGAAAACTGACACCCTCTGAGTCAGCGGGCCTCCGCTCAGATGGGGAATCTAAGGGCTCACGGGAGAATGTGATTGCTGGTTTGATGGTGTCATGCCCAAGAATTGATGTTGTGTTTAGCAGTGTTTATGTCCCTTGTTTGGTCGACACTGGGTCTATGGTGTCCACCGTTACTGAGAGCTTCTTTCAACACTAGTTTTCGTCTTGGGGCCAGGAACGGCTTCATTCTTGCAATTGGCTACAGCTGCGTGCCGCGAACGGGCTAGAGATTCCCTGTGTTGGTTATCTGGAACTGGATGTTGTGTTGTGCGGAATTCCTCGCTGTGGGGTGTTAGTCGTTTGAGACCCCCCCCCTCCCCGGCATGGTGTCTTCTGTCCCTGGCATCTTGGGGATGAATGTCATTCGTAATTGTTACAGAGAGCTCTTTGGAACTCATGGTCATTCACTTTTTGCCTTGCCACCTGTGTCACAGGCTCCAGGCCCGGTCTTCAAAGCTCTGCACCAGTGCCATCAGTCGTCGGTTAATGATTTAAACCCGCTCATTTGCACCGTGAGGCTCAGGGGTGAATGCGCGATACGAATACCTGGTGGGGTCCTTAAGCTTGTCGCCAGCACCTGTCCCGAGCAGGCCAGTGGTCAGGCTGCACTTTTTGAACCCTCAGAATCTGGTCTGCCATGCAGCCTGCTTGCTTCTCTCTGTCTTGTTCATGTCACCCGAGGCCCGGCCGACATCCCTTTGGTCAATGCGGGGATGACGGATGTCCTTCTTTACCCTCGGACTTGTCTTGGTTCCCTCTGTGGTACCCAGGTGATCAGTCTGCCTCGGGCCGTGACTGAAGTCAAACCGACCATAGCCAGTGTTTCTGCCCAGGGAGCCACCAGTGTAGTGCCGGACGGACAAGCATCTGTGGACTTGGCCACATTGCCCAGGGAAGACCAGAGGGAGGTTAAGTCATTATTGCAATGGCATAGTTCAGTCTTTTCCACCCACGATGGCGATTTGGGTTGCTCAAATCTCATTTCACACAACATACCTCTGCTTGATGATGTGCCAGTCAGACAGCGTTACCGCCACGCCCCTCCCTCTGAGTACGAAGAAGTGAAGTCCCACGTCAACCAGCTTCTTGAGGCCAAGATAATTAGGGAAAGTTGCAGTCCCTATGCGTCACCAGTTGTTCTGGTCAGACAGAAGGATGGGAGACTCCGATTGTGTGTAGATTATCGCTTGTTGAACACCAAGACCCGGAATGATGCGTTCCCGCTCCCTCGCACCGAGGAAAATTTGGATGCGCTTTGTGGTGCTCGTTGGTTTTCCACGATAGATCTGGCTAGCGGGTACAACCAAGTTCCCGTTGCAGAGGAAGACAAACCAAAAACAGCGTTCTGTACACCGTTTGGACTTTTTAAATTTAATCGAATGCCCTTTGGGTTGTGCAATGCCCTAGTACCTTTCAAAGGTTAATGCAAAGAGAATGTTCGGAGGTCAGCAAGGTCAGTCTTTGCTTTACTTGGACGACATCATCGTTTTCTCGTCGTCCGTCAGTGAGCACTTGCAATGGCTGGAGGCCGTTCTGGGCCAGATCCGACAGGAAGACCTGAAAGTTAAGCTGGAGAAATGTGCATTCTTTCAGCTGCAGTTCAGTTATTTGGGGCATGTTATCTCCAGCCAGAGTGTTTCCACCGACCCTACCAAAATTGAGGCCGTGGCAAAGTGGCCACAACCACGTCAAGTATCTGAGTTGCGTTCGTTTTTTGGCTTTGCGAGCTACTACCAGCGGTTTGTAGAGGACTTTGCAAAACTGGCTGCCCCTCTCCACAAGCTGGTGGCGACTCTTGTAGGCATAAAGTCTAGGAAGGGGTCAGGGCAGGCCTTGGGTGATGCTTGGACATCTCCTTGGACGTCCCACTGCGAGGAGAGCTTTGAGGCTCTCTTGAGGAAGTTGTGCTGCAGCTGCAAACCGTGCAAAGGAGGGCGGTGCAATATGGAGGGTTGGTCCAGACTCCTGCAAATATCTCAGACACAAAAAACTACATATATCCGCCTGCAGGGGGCGCTATAACCTGGGCCAATGCGTTTTTGCCTATAACTCCCACACGTATGTCTCACATTCAAAAACCTTGTATCCCCAGATTCCCTGAATGGAGCTGAATCACTTTGCCATTGACCACTTGCCGTTTTTCACAAAAACTGGAAAACCTACTGTTTCAAACTCCTCCTTGGGATTTTGTCCGATCTGCGTGAAACTTGGAATACTTGAAGGGATGAGCCGAATTTGGCGAATTTTGGCCATTAGGGGGCGCTAAAAATATGGGAAGTTTATATCTCTTGAACGGCTATACCGATTTTTACGAAATTTGGTCGGTATGATGTAGGGCCAATCCTGACGCCATATCTTCAAGGTGGTCATGACTGGTCAAGGTGGGCGTGGCTTATTACAACAAATTCAAATCACCACACATTCAGCCTTTTGCACTTCCGGTGCACTTCCCATTACAGCAAATACCACGGCTTAGAAGTTGGCCTGTGTCCTCACTTTTACCCCCAGCCTGTCATCCTTTGGGGCCAACTTCCATGGGCTCTGCGGTGTGTGGGGTCCGAGTCGCGCGTGGGGCTTGGCCCCCGTTCATAACTGCTTGCAGTTCTAGTTAGGGCCAAAGTTAGGGTTGGGCAAAACAATAGGGTACAATAGGGAATACTTTTGAACTATTGTTTTTCAAATGATTATTATCATTTTTCTTCTCACAAAATGATCACATTTTTCACTGCCTGAACATACCCCAAAACTCACCAAACTTGGAACCTGGCGAAAAATTGTATAATCTATTGTCGTCCTGAATTTCCAGCACTAGGTGGCGCTGTTATTAAGGAAAATGCGTTTTGGCTAATAACTCCCATATACTTTGTCGCACATTCAAAAACCGTATATCCATGCGTTCAGTGAATTGTGCTGAATCTCATGGTATAAGCCACCCTATTGCCTACCGTTTCTTTCCGCTACCTCGCGAAATGTCGAATTTTACGATTTGCACGAAACTTGTCACACAGTATCTGTGGACCCTCCTGACAAAAAGTTATCAAAAGAATTTTGATAGGCCATACAATACTCAAGTTATTAACTATCAACTTCCTGCAGATTTGGTTCAAAACAGGAAGTGTTGCATATCTCCACATAGGTATGGTCTAATGACATGAAACTAAGGTTACTACTCCGTCATAAGCCGCTGAGGCCCTGTACAAAATTTCAGGCGATGACCACAAGGTGGTGCTCTTTAAATTGAACTATATTATATCTCTGCATCTGTTCATCGGATTTCGCACGAAACTTTGTATAGTTATTGTCAGTGCCCTCCTGAGGAGAGTTTATGAAGGGTTTACTAATTTGACTGTAGATGGCGCTGTGGTGCCAATTTAATTTTATATTTGGCACTGTGCCCACACCATAACACTTATGGAGATAAAATTCATAGAGGTGCTATAGAATGGCCCCTGTGACTCACACACCAAAAATAACCAGCAGGGGGCGCTACTTTCAATGTAAAGCATTTTTGGCACATAACTCCCACATTATATGTAGCACATTGTTAAACCTTATATCTACGTCTTCCCTGATTTCAGCTGAATGGTGTGGTGTAGGCCACGCCCACTTTTGCGGTAACTTTCCATTTGCAAAATCGTGAAAAGTGAAAAACCTGCTTTTTCGAACTTCTCCTAGATGATTTGACTGATTTGCACCAAACTTTGGATGTAGCATCTGTGGACCCTTCTGACAAAGCAGTTATTAAAAGAATTTTGAAAGTCCATAAAAAGGCCTGAAATATAAAACAGCAAACTCCTGCATATTGTGTTGAAGACAGACAATCTTGCATATCTTCATAAGATACTGTCTGACTATCACGTAAATGCTCCTAATTATGTACCATGGCATAATGATGGTCTGTGTAAAATTTGGTGCGAATCGGCCAATAGGTGGCACTCTGGTCGCAGTCTAATTAGTGTCAATGGAAAGTAAATGGGAAATCTTCAAATCGTCAAGTCCTTGTAACTTCACCATACAATGTCCTATCTACGCCAAATATCTCAGGAATGTAGAGGGAATCGCCCTTCATATATCTGTGCATCAAAACTGTGTCATATCCATAGCGCCACCCACTGGACACAGGAAATCAGACAAACATCATTCGATTGACATGGCGTTTACTGCTTGATTTCTCCCCGTTGTGACATGCAAGTAACAGGTGAGCGCGCAATCCGACGGCGTTGCAGCCTGATACATCTGCTGGCCATAGTGGTGCCGTCCATTTAAATTCTTTGCCATGAAGCATCAAGTCCTCGTAACTTCTTCATATAACTATCTCGGCCAAATCTCACAGGAATGCAGAGAGAGTCGCCCTGAATAGATCTGTGTTGTCGGTGGGCGTGGCCATGACGTGTGGGCCCCCTATTGTGATGCCCTGCCTCCTACTTGTACATAGAAGGACAAAAATTGGTACACACATTCATCATGACCAGACGCATCAAAAACCCATTTGGATGCATACTCTCACTCCAACAGGAAGTCAGTCATTTTGATGTGTGGCGGCGTTTTTGACAAATTCATGCGTACTTTGAAAACTATCTTGTCCTACAGCTTAAACACCACAGTCTTGACATTCACTCTGTGTCATCTTCATGCCTTTAAGAACGAACGCTATGGAAATCATTTAGCTGTGTCAAACCTGGTGGGCGTGACGGCGGACGCCATTTTTCCCCTTTGCTGGCAAGCATCATATCCTTATAACTTCCACATGCAATGCCCCATCTCCACAAAATTCCTCATAAATGTAGACAGTCTTGACCTTAATACATCGAGACATTCATTCAAAGTCGGCCATTTTGAACTTGGCGGCCTTTATGAAATATTGCCGTGCATACTTTCACGTCTTCCTCCTACAGATTGAACACCACAGACTTCACAGTCAGTCAGTATACTCCTCGGACCATGCCAAAGACACGCTAGGAAAATCTTTATCCTACGTCGTACCTGCTGGCAGTGGCGGTGCCCACCATTAAAATCCTTCATCATGAAGCATCAACTCCTAATAACTTCTTCATACAATTTCCTATCTAGGCCAAATCTAGAGGGAATCTAGAGGGAGTCGCCATGAATAGATTTGTGCATCAATACTGTGTCACATCCATAGCACCACCCACTGGAAACATGATGGAAGTTTTATCTCAGCCAATTTGGGCTTCGTACATGCAGTGAGTGATACAAGTCGCCACTAGATGGCATTGTTGTCTTTCAAGTCACATGTATCCTTTTTGCTTAGGAACCTCTGGATAACCTCTGAATAATTCCGTTCCATTGCTGGAAGTCAGCCTCATATTTATCAGATTTCACTGAAACTTCAAAATGTAGCTGCACGCACTTTATGGAATAAAAACTGAAGCAGAAATTAGATCAAAAACTTGACATTCATAGACAGCCATGAATACATTTTTGAACGAAGGCAAGTGAAGCATTATTTTACACTCATTTATGTGCAGTGATGACAAACAATGTCAAATGTACATGGCATTTGCAGGTAGTTTTGTCTAAATTGCACATTACAACATGGCATTATTGATAGGTGATGTTTAGCACCACATAATGGATAAGTCAGTGGTAGTTAGCCACAGCACACAATTTTCAAATAAGCCAATTTGCTAAGAATGCCATTTGCTTGTTGTGTCTGCCCTGTGAATGTGGCAGGCAACAACGTGTGTAGTTGTGATTCTGCCTGGCTTTTCCTCGATGAATGCAGTGGCTTCACCTGCAATTTGAAACAACTGAGTGATTTCTTTGGTTAAATAACACAAACCACAGCTACTGCAGGACGCTCGCCAAACCTGCTCACTTGACCGCTGTCCCTTTCCAGAGGTAAGAATCTCATCCCTACATCAATACTGATTTGGCCATTTTTGCCTTTGGCCGCCATTTGGAAATATTTCCAATCCTCGCACTGTAATGACATTCTCTAACAGATTTAATACAGCAGACTTCACAGTCACTCAGTATCATCCAAAGACCATGAAGATGAAAACCTTTTCAAAGCATTCACCTACGTCATGCCTGCTGGCCTATGGAGTAAGATACCTGTCAAAAAGACGTGTGCATGATTCTCACATTCGTATTCGTAATGTTAAACATTTGTGCGCAAATAAAATTGTTGTACACAAAATTCTACTGTCACACACGTGAGTCTGAGAAATTATTTGGGTTGGGATTGTTTTTATGTGAGTATGAATCTAAAAGCTGTGAGTGCAAAGTCTTGTGAGGACGACTCTAATTTCTACGACGACGAAGTCTTCACTGTGAACACGAATTCAAGTTTTTGGGTATGAGTTGAAAAGTGTTGAAATGACGTCACGTAGGTCACAGGCAGGTCACAGGGGAAAATAATTGAACCCCGATTACTCCAAACAAGCATGCGCCAAAGCCAAAATTGGCTTACAGCAGTGGACTGGGTGGAGCTGCCAGCTTAGGTGAAGCATCACAGGTAAAGTCAGTAACGTCTATGTCAAATATTTATTCATAAAACTGTACTATTTAAGATAATATACAGTTCATGGACTTACAGACTTACTGCTTTAACTTGCAAGCTAACGACATGCCGGTGACGCTAAGTTAGTGCTAGTCTTGCTGTAGCATTAGAAGTTTGCTTGTGCTAGTTAATTAGCACTGACCTGCAAAATATGAAATAATTAATTTGAGAGGTAATGTTGATCAAAATACGATTTTTATTGATTTTCAAATTGGATCAATTTCTGCATAACAGATAGTTGCTGGGCTCTGATCAGAGGAGCACAGGTGGAAAGAGGCTAAAAATGAACTACGCGGGACATTTGCTTTATGGTTCATTTGTTTACCTTCATTAAACAGCTTCAGAATAACAGTGCTGGTTAAATAAACGACTTGTGACTTGTAACATGGAGAATGGAGCCTCCGACTCGGTGTCAGCTCTCGTCTCTGCAGCACCGCGACACAGAAGCGCTCCGTAACCCGTAATCTCTTGTTTATGACAGATAAGACTACGCAAATATACACGTCATAATGTGTGTATGATAATCCATCGATCCACTGATTGGTTTCCCGCCAGCTTCCTTGTAGACCAATGCACATGACCGAGAGGAGGGTTAGCAAAGAGGAAAAGAAACCATACATAAACAATGGACAGATTTATGTCAATTTAGCTTACCAGCAGAAAGTCTGTAAGTCCATGAACTGTATATTATTTTAAATAGTGCAATTTTATGAAATAAATATTGGATATACACATTATTGACTTTACCTGTCAATGCCCATACACTCACACAGGAACTGCAACCTCCAACTCCTTTTATGTTGCCATGTGGGTATTGTGCTCCCGGCTATCCTCGTGAACCTTCAGCTAGTGGCTTGCATTTTTCCAGTCCTTTAGTCCTTCCATATTAAGTCTATCAAGTGTATTCTCTTGGAGGAAACATTTAGCAGCAGAAGCAGTGCAAGCGGTCATTTCTGTTTGAGTGCATCAGCCAGCTTCTTTTCATTTTTTCCCCATTGATTAAGACTGTTACAAAAGTCATGTTGACACTCTCCCATCTTTGTTTTTGGAAAATGTGAAACTGCTTTTTTATTTGAACTTGTCAGAAGAGATGTCCAGTCAGCAGACTCAGACTATATATATATATATCTATATATATATAGATATATATATATATATATCTATATATATATATATATATATATATATATATCATGAATGACATGGGAAAGCTGAGGTGTGGAGTATTAGCAGTAATACACTTTAACTGCACTTTAACACTGATGTAAACTTCGACAAACATAAACTGTGACACAATAAACCAAAGGCTTACAACTACCCTATTACAAAGGGGATGGACAACTAAAAGCATTTTAACTGACATACAAGCAGGAAACACAGCCAACAGGTTAAATAACACCTGAACAGGCCTAACGTTAACTTTCCAAACGTACCTGATGAATTTAAGGTGGAGTAACATTAACACACGTCGACTCAGCTATTTACTGATTATTAAACAATGCTGCTATCGTCCAAAGTAAGCTAGCAAGCTAACACTCTGCTCCAACAACGGTAACTACGATCATTAAACTATTAATTTCATTCACTTCATCACACTGACGTTACTGTACCTGTATCTTTTTCACGTCTTCCTCTTCTTTCCTTCTTTTCCTTCACTGGGCGCCGGATGGTTTCAGTCTTTTGGACCTTGTGGTTCTGCTACAGTATAAGTAAATCTCTCTCTTGGTCTTGGGGGTCTCGGTGCGGTCAGATTCCGGCAGCTCGCCTCTTGACCCGCCCCCCTCACAGAGGGCAGGTACAGTGCACCGTTTGGAGTGATCAGGGTTCAATTATTTTCCCCTGTGACCTGCTTGTGACCTACGTGACGTCATTTCAGCAATTTTCTACTCGTACCCAAAAACTTGAATTTGTGTTCACAGTGAAGACTTTGTAGTCGTAGAAATTAGAGTCATCCTCACAAGACTTTGCACTCACAGCTTTTAGATTCATACTCACATAAAAACAATCCTAACCCAAATAATTTCTCAGACTGTGTGACAGTAGAATTTTGTGTACAACAATTTTATTTGTCCACAAATGTTTAATATTATGAATACGAATGTAAGAATCATGCGCACGTCTTTTTGACAGCTATCTTACTCCATACTGGCCATGGTGGGGTGGTCAATTTAAATCCTTCGCCATGAAGCATCAAGTCCTCGTAACTTCACCATACAATGTCCTGTCTGCACCAAATATCTCAGGAATGTAGAGGGAATCGCCCTGCAAATATCTGTGTGTGAAAACTGTGTCATATCCTTAGCACCACCCACTGGACACAGGAAGTCAGACAAAATTCGTCCGAATGACATGACGTTTACTGCTCGATTTCTCCCCGTCGTGACATGCAAGTAACAGGTGAGCGCGCAGTACGCGAGGGCCCGTTCATCACTGCATGCAGTTTTTTTTTGTTTGTTTTTTCCATTGTCCAAAATGATCGCATTTTTCACTGCCTAAACATACCCCAAAACTCACCAAACTGGAATATAAGTCACACCTGGCGAAAATGTTATAATCTATTGTTGTCCTGAAGTTCCACCACTAGATGGCACTATAATCAAGTAAAGTGCGTTTTGGCTCATTACTCCCATATACTTTGTAGCATATTCAAAAACCTTATATCCACGCGTTCAGTGAATTGTGGTGAATCTCGTGGTATAGGACACGCCCACCGTTTTTTTTCTCAAATTCGCAACATGTCGAAAACCTACTTTTTCCAACTCCTCCCAGGCTATTTCACCGATTTGCACACAGCATCTGTGGACCCTCCTCACAAAAAGTTATTAAAATAATTTTGATAGGCCAAACAATACTCAAGTTACTAAATAACAACTTCCTGCAGATTTGGTTCAAATCAGGAAGTGTTGCATACCTCCACATTGGTGTGGTCTAATGACATGAAACTCAGGTTACTACTTCCACATGAGCCCCTGAGCTCTTGTGCAAAATTTAGGGGATGACCACAAGGTGGCACTCTTTAAATTGAAGTATTCTATATCTCCACATCGGTTCATCGGATTAACATGAAACTTGGTATAATTATTGTCAGTGCCCTCCTAAGGAGAGCTGATGAAGGGTTTACCGATCTGACACTAGGTGGTGCTCTGGTGGCCGTCTAATTTAATATTTGGCACACCATAACACTTATGGAAATGAAATTCAAAGGGGTGGTCTAGAATGGCCCCTGTAACTCACACACCAAAAATGATTAGCAGGTGGTGCTATTTTCCATGTGAAAGCGATTTTGGCCCATAACTCCCCCATTATGTGTCGCACATTGTTAAACCGTACATCTACATGTTCCCACAATTCAGCTGAATTGTGTGGTGTAGGCCACACCCACTTTCGCAGTAACCTTCCATTCACAAAATCGCAAAAAATAAAAAAAACCTACTTTTGCAAACTCTTCCCAGGCAATATGACCGATTTGCACCAAATTTTGCATGAAGCATCTGTGGATGCTCCTGAAAAAAAAAAATCTAAATAATTTTGATAGTGCAAAACAACCCCAAAATATGAAACAACAAATTCCTGCACATTATGTTCAAAGCATATCTTTACCAAATACAGTCCAATTACCATATCACTTCAGCTTATTGTGTTCCATGACCCATTGAAGCTTTGTGCAAAATTCGGTGCAAATCGGCCAATAGGTGGCACATTTATGGCTAAATGACTAAAGAACAGCTGAAATTCCTTCACTTTTGAGTGGACCTGCTTTCTCCACCCGGGGGCAGTGCTGCCTTGCTAATGGAAACAAACCTATGTTCAACAGTCTGTAGGGTCACACAGTGAAGTCCTGTCATTATTTTTTTCTTTATGTAGATTGCAGGAGTTCTCCTGACATCAGCGTACATTACTTAAAACCGGCGGGAGCAGGCTACCAAATTATAAAGGAACGGCTTCCTCCCTTTGCAACAGTATGCCCTGACGCGTGTGGACTGCGAGGGCCCGTTCATCACTTCTTGCAGCTTTAATTTGATTTATATTAGTAAGCAGGTCTCGACCTGCGAGGTCCCTAAGTGTTTTTCGAATGATGACGACTTTTTAGTTCCGCATTTTTCACTGCCTGAACATACTCCAAAACTCACACAACTTCGATTATACGTCACACCTGCCGAAAAATGTCATAATCTATTGTTGTCCTCTATTTCCATCACTACGTGGCGCTATAATCAAGGAAAGTGCATTTCGGCTTATAACTCACACATACTTTGTCGCACATTCAAAAACCTCATATCCACATGTTCACTGAATTGTGCTGGATCTTGTGATGTAGGCCAGGCCCATTTCCGCCTACCGTTTTTTCAGCAAATTCGCCAAATGTCGCAAAATTACTTTTGCGAACTCCTCCCAGGCAATTTCAAAGAAACTTTGCACACAGCATCTGTGGACTCTCCAGACAAAAAGTTATTAAAGGAATTTTCATATTCCAAACAATACCCAAGTTATTAAATAACAACTTCCTGTACATTTTGCTCTACACACGAAGTGTTGCATATCTCCACATTGGTCTGTCTCAGTGACATGAAACTCAGGTTATTACTTCCCTGTGAGCCGCTAAGGCTCTGTGCAAAGTTTTGGCCAATGACCACTAGGTGGCGCTCTTTAAAATGAAGTATTTTATATCTCAACATCGGTTGGTCTGTCCATCCATCCATCCATCTTCTTCCTCCAGCTCTTCCGGGAAGGATTCCGAGGCGTTCCTAGGCCAGCCGAGCGACATAGTTTGCCAGAATTTCTTCGAGGCCGACCGGCAGTCCTCCTCCATAGCCTCCCCAAACTTTTCCCAGACCCGAGTTTTTGCTTCCACGACCACCCATGCTGCCACATGCTTGGCCTGCCTGTAACCGTCAGCTGCCTCAGGAGGCGTTTGGGTCTGCCAGGTCTGTCCAGCTTCCTCCCCTGCCAGTGGATCCAAGTCACCACCAGGTGGTGATCAGTTGACAGCTCAGCCCCTCTCTTCACCCGAGTGTCCAAGACATACGGCTGGAGGTCAGATGACAGGTCTAAAAAGTCGATCGTTGACCTCCGTCCCAGGGCATCCTGGTGCCACGTGCACATATGGATGCCCTTATGCTTGAACATGGTGTTTGTTATGGACAAACTGTGACTAGCACAGAAGTCCAGTAACAAAACACCACTCGGGTTCAGATCAGGGAGGCCGTTCCTCCCAATGACACCCCTCCAGGTAACACTGTCACTGTCCACGTGAGCGTTGAAGTCCCCTAGTAGAACGACGGAGTCTCCGGTTGGAGCACTCTCCAGTACCCCTCCCAGGGCCTCCAAAAAGGCTGGGTACTCTGCACTGCTGTTCGGCCCATAAGCCGAAACAACGGTGAGAGACCTATCCCCAACCCAAAGGCACAGGGAGGCGACCCTCTCGTTCATCGGGGTAAACTAAAACACATGGCGGCTGAGCTGGGGAGCTATAAGCAAGCCCAAACCAGCTCGACAGCTCGACACCTCTCACCGCGGGCAACTCCAGAACAGAAGAGAGTCCAGCCTCTCGAAAGGAGTTGGGTTCCAGAGCCCAGACTGTGTGTGGAGGTGAGCCCGACTATTTCCAGCCGGTACCGCTCAACCTCCCGCACTAGCTCAGGCTCTTTACCGTCCCGCGAGGTGACATTCCATGTCCTGATGGCTAGAGTCACCATCCGGCGATTGGGTCGTTGGGGCCCCTGCCCACGACTGCCACCCAAATCACACCGCACCGGCCCCTTCTGAACACTCCTGCGGGTGGTGAGCCTACTGGAGTTCGGGCCCACGTCGCTTGTTTGGGCTGCGCCCGGCCAGGTCCTGTAGGCAAAGACCCGGCCACCAGGCGCTCCCCTGCTAGCCCCAACCCCGGGCCTAGCACCAGGGTGGGGCCCCGGTGACGCCATTCCGGGCGACGTACACTTCCTCGTTGTTATCTTATTCATTAGGGGCTTTGGAACCGCTCTTTATGTGACCCATCACCTAGGACCTGTTTGCCTTGGGAGATCCTACCAGGGGCATCAAGCCCCGGACAACATAGCTCCTAGGATCATTCAGGTACACAAACCCCTCCGCCACGATAAGATGCCGGTTCAAGGAGGAGACATTTTAATTTTGACAGAATATAAGCATGTTGTGCTTAGATCATAAGCTGTACAGAACAGGATGAATTAATGTGTGTGTGCATTTCCCAAGGGGCTGACTGTGATGTTTGAAGACCTACCAGCTTACCTTTTGAAAAACACTGGTGGCAAGACTGTTCATAATTGTCTTCAGGATCTTTGACAACGTGAAGCTGCCTGAGCAACAGACTGAGGTACATGACAATTCTTTCATTTTGTTTGAAATCCTGTGTTTTGACCATCCTCCTTGGTGGAATTCTATGCAAATACTGCTGATGTTTGGACATGACCAGTTGTTGGAATTTAATGTCTCAAATATCAAAATATTAATTAAAATATAATTCACATTTTATTTACATATCTTTTGCATATCTCTGAGAATTTTCTTCGTTCACACGGTTTTCATTTCTCATACATAAGTTATACCTGTGCCATGTTTGTCTGCCCTGATAGGATTGCAATTCAGAACCGTCAGAACCAGAACCTCAGCCGCCACATGTTGAGCAAGAGGCAGACACAGGTGGGGTAGGAGGCTGGGGAGGAGGCCCAGTGATGCTGCACCACAAACAGCCTGGAACACAGGGCTCTACTGAGGCCTCCACCTCAGATCTGTGCGACTGTACTGCGACTCTGTGTCACCTCAGGGCCCTCCATGTGGTTTATGACAGACACTTGACTGGTGTCAGCTATCTGCTACCACTCATTTGCACCCTTAAACTCGTCACCACACACACAGAGTACTTGATTTCAGAATAAAACAGTTATGTCTTGTACAAGCTGCAGTGATACCTCCACTGGATAAAACTACTGATAAACACCTGAGAGTTACCCTTATCATCCACCAGGCCTCTACATTTGTTCCATCGCCACTTTGGCTCTGCAGGAAATAGCCTTCTAACATTTAAATGTGTGAATGGCTTTTGGGGCATATTGTCAGATGTAAAGTGGCTATTCAGTGAAGTGGTTTAGCCTGTAGAGTGCCAAAGTCATGCTCCGTCCGGCTTCCCTAATGTGACCTTATTTTGAAAAAAAAAAAAATGTTTATGATGGTGAATGAAGACAGATAAATCATTTATTGATACTGTTTAAATTTTCACTGGAATGACACCTTGTTGGTCTGCTTCTAAGAGCATTCTGCAATGTACAAGAACACCCATCAAGTATTTGTGAGTGGTATCAAATGTTGTGGACTATCCATAAGGGCTATGTTTCCAGTTAAAGGGTGCGGTTGTGTGTACAGCCGAGTGTACCAAACCGCACCGCTATATGGTTCTAAGTTTTTTAGACAGTTTGCCTTAAATTTGCCTCGTCGTGGACTTAGTAACATTGTCTGACTGAGATGGACATTGGTGACTGGATTAGAAATGGGTCAGTTTTGTGCCTTTTTGTTTATTTGTTTATGCTCTAGATGGTGTGTGTGGTAAAGGACAGTGTCCATGTTGAGAGCTGTGCATGGCAGCCTGCGTGCGTGTGTACAGTACATCTGTGTGTATAGAAAAGGTAAGCTATTAAGAAGCGAAGGGCTGCACCTTTTGAATGTTGAAATGGATATAATAAGAATATTTGTCTCATGAATCACACATATGATGTTTGTCAATGTAAAAGATAATTTTCTAAGTCAATAAATTGTCAGTTTGTTGTAAATTAAGTAACAACTCATGTAGTTTTGTGTTAAAGTGCTCAGTGAACTACAGCGTCTCATCAACACACGTCACCAACACCAACATGGAGCCAACTGGGCTCAGATAGGAGAGTTGGTCAGTTCTGTTAGCTGCTAATATACAGGAGCAGCTCTACCATCTTTAAGTTATGGGTTTTGGTGAGAGTTTAACGGGATGAGGCCACTAATGAGACTGTTGGTTCTGTCCTCTTTATAATGATGTAGTCTGATATTTCATTAGTTTGATGACAAATTGAGACATTACACAATTCAAACAGGATTTGTCTCTCCATTCACTTACAGAGTTTTATCTGACATTAGGTCCAACTGGGTACACCGGAACATTGACTCTCTGTTGACTAAACTGTATTTTAACTTGAAAGTGTCCACAGGAAGTTTACACATGAAATTCCGGTTGCTTGACGTTGTTTAAGTGAACACTGCACTGCTGGCTGAATGGAAGAGAGCTGGCCAGTGGACGAACGTCCAGGATAGTCTTTACCGTTAACGACACAGATGGACTGAGAGGGGAACTGTGCTCGAAACTACCTCTCTTGTTTGTTCCACACCGGATTCTTCGCTCTTCTAATTGGGACAAGAGCAGATTTGTGTCAGCTGTGTGGGGAGAGGAGTGAGAACACCGCAGCAGTCATGTATGTTGCTTCAAATGTTTTGCTTGTGAATCTGTTCTCATATCTCATACCTGCTTGTTTACCCCGCTTTCTTCTCTGGGTTAGTCATCGTTCTCCTCCTATTTCTGTCTGGGGACTTCGCTATCACGTCAGTCCAACGCATCTTCTCTGTCTAGTTCAGCAGCTTTTCTCTTACCGCTTCTGTCTGCGGCAGTCTTGCCCTATCAACCCGGCATGTCCCGTCCGAGCTGTGGTCGAGCGGTTTCACTGGAATGACACCTTGTTGGTCTGCTTGTAAGAGCATTCTGCAATGTTCTTACGAGAACACACATCAAGTATATGTGAGTGGTATGAAGTATTGTGGACTATCCATAAGGGCTAAGTTTCCAGTTAAAGGGGGCTGTTGTGTGTACAGCGCGTGCCGAGGGTACCAAACCGCACCGCTATATAGTTCTAAGTTTTTTTTAGACGGTTTGCCTTAAATTTGTCTCGTCGTGGACTTCGTTCTAACATTGTCTGATTGTAATGGACATTGGTGACTGGATTAGAAATGGGTCAGTTTTGTGCCTGTTTGTTTATTTGTTTATGCTCCAGATAGTGTGTGTGGTAAAGGACAGTGTCCATGTTGAGAGCTGTGCATGGCAGCCTGCGTGCATGTGTACAGTACATCTGTGTGTGTAGAAAAGGTAAGCTATTAAAAAGTGAAGGGTTGCACCTTATGAATGTTGAAATGATGGATGGGGACATAATAAGAATATTATTGCTTTAATTATGATGTGTGTGTGTGTGTGTGTGTGTGTGTGTGTGTGTGTGGGCAAACGCTGTCATTTTAAGTTGTTTCTGTGTCAGATATTATGCTATATTATGCTTTACTAAGTTACTAAATGATATTCCTTTCAAATGGAGGATGGTAAATGGACTGCAATTTTACAGCTTTTCTGTCAGATTAGTGTCTCATCCTCAAGCATTGCATTTAACTATGTAAACTTAATAAGGTTATGTAAAACCATTAACAACGATACAACTAATCAAACATTTTATTTTTTTTGATTGTCAAAAAGAAAACAAATTTGGGTGGGTCAGATTTATCTAAAACGGATTATATGATGACAGTCTACTTATCACCGATATGTCCCCGTGTTTGGAAGGCAGACTTCTCAAAAATCATTCAGGGAACACTTAAATCACTCATCTGATCTTGATGAACCTGACCTGCCATTTCCGGTGTTCTCTTTCAAATGCCAGTTGAGCTGTGTGGTGCTGGGCTGTGAGCACAGGTCCCTCTAGAGCAGGGATATTCAACTAAAATTCAGATAGGTGCAGTTAGAGAACATTTCCTTAAGCAAAGGTCCAGAACATCATAATATCTAACTTGCGTTATGATTAAGTGTGACTGTCAAATCAAATAAGTAAAGAACTATTCAAAAACATTTTGACAGTATTTATTGTCACTTAATATTAATTATACATATAACTGTAGATGTATTGTTGTATTCTCTCTTTAAGGAAAAGAAGGGCTGCATTTAAAAATAAAGTAGTGAAAGTAAATAAAATAACTTTTTAGAAATTGTGCATCTTAAAGTAGGCTACCTAATTTTTGAAAAACAGAATAAAGTATAGCAGCAGCTTGAGTTTCCCTTTTTCTTTGTTAATATTTCACATCTTAACAATCTTAACCAGTTTCACAACCGATTTATCTCAGCCCATCTTTACAACTGAACAGTTTATAGTTTCCTTCTTTCCCTCTTATATCCCACTCCTCCACTTTCTGTTGTTCATATTGGGCTCTGAGACTTCTTATTTACTGTGACCTCAGTTCAGACTTGAGTGGGTATGTTGGGTCAAAAACTTTGTGCATGTATGGAGGCCGTGTTGGTCTGACAGTCTGATAGCTATAGAGGTCCTTCACTCAACTAAATAAAGAGAAATGTCCCACAAAGCAACGTTACAGGACCAAACAAAAGTAATGTAGTAACCGTAACTGTCTTTGGCAACTTATATGAGCAAAAAACTACTGCAGCTTTACGTGGAGAAGCGCCTGTCCTCCTATCTGTCCTACCAAATCTTCATCACATTTCTGCCCAAAAAACAGCGTCTGTCACCAGCAAAAAAACTTTAACTCACCAAGTGTTTGTGTTGGAAAAAAAATTACAGCGATGGTCAGCCCTCCGGACCGAGACTTCAGTGAACTTTCCCATAGAAAACAGCCTCCCTCTCTGCGACTGACAGTCAGACAGCGTCCAGTTTAATGATGGCGATTATTTAATTATGTAATTCAGAATGAAAAACGTAACTTTGACACTTTCCAGGATGTTTGGTGGGTCAGGATCTCAATCCCTACACATTATAACAGCATCCATATGATTATAAACTATCAGCAGGTTTAGATTGACAGGGGGACACCGGGGAAACACCTTGAAAACACACAGATGTCATCATTATGATGTAGACGGTCACGCCTCTTTAGGAGCCGCAGCACCGGCTTTCTGTGTGAATTACTCAGCGGTTGGCCTTTATGCTAACCAAAGACCTCACTCATCTTTCCATCTGTCACTCTATTCAATTCACTTTTCTTGATTGTAAGTGTAATATTTTTGGACTGTTGGATGGATAAAATGAGCAATTAGAATACATCACTTTGGGTTATTGTATCTTGTGACAGACTTCTTTTTTTATAAACCATGACATTTTTAGACTACATTGTTAATTATTTTTTTCTTTTAGATTTTTTGAGGCATAGACACCTTTATTTGACAGTGGATAGATAGAAAAGGGGGGAGAAATGGGGGATGTGACATGCGGTACAGGTCCTCTGGCCGGATTTGAACCAGGGTCCACTGTGTTATGTGGCATGCGCTCTAACCACTATATTATGACATTAAACAAGCTATCTGTCTTCAGCTGGAGTGACAACATTCTTGGCATAGCTTCGTAAGACACTGCACTCCTGTTTGACTGTGTCCCAAGGGGGTAGGTCATGGAATCCAAATTTGGCTGTCATACCTGACAAAAACAAACTTGTTCAGCCTGACTGTGGGAATCCTCCTTCCAAGCCACAGTCACACTCTGTTTGTGTTTCTCTCTCAGAGCCAACTGAACAGTAAGTCCATTGTGCCACTGCAGCACTGTGACTGTTAGAAGACCTAATTCAGCCAATAATCAGGCTGGAGCTAACGAGCTGCATGAAACCGATACAGAGCAGAGGGCAAACGCTGAATTAGACTCATTCATTTGACTCATTTCATTCAACATGTAATAATCCATAAAGCAAGATGCAACGTAAAGGATGCTGTTATAAATTTTGAACCATATCTGTGTACTTGTAGTAGAAATTAGACATGTTTTGTTAGTCTATTGCAATTTGGTACATTGGGCGAGCAGCTGGATACACCCTGGACAAGTCGCCGGTTAATCACAGGGCTGAGGAATTTATGATCGTCCTTCTCAATTTTGAACTATTGCATTTAAGATTATTTTGTGGTGGAAGCTTTCATGTGCCACACTCTGTATTTTTTACAATATGGCAACCAATGAAAAGCCACATGAAGTAATATGCACGATCAGCAGAGAAGAAGAACAGTCTTATTTATGTCACAGATCACATGTGATAAATGGCAAAACTGGTACTCTGCATAACTGTGGCATTATATTTTTATGCACATTGAGTATGCATCTGTCATATTAAATGTGCTATATAAATACATTTGACTTGGCTTAACCCATCCCAAGTGAGCAGTGGGCAGTGTCAGTGCCCGTAAACCAACTCTAGGTCTTATCCAGTGCTGTGGACAAGTGCACTGACTGGAGAATTAACCTAATGTAGTGATGAAACCAGAGTACCCAGAGCAAACCAATGCAACCACGAACCACCACTAACTCATCGTGCTAACCACTAATACCGTGCTGCTCAGAGCCATCTAGTTTACATTAAACAATGTGATCTCTGCGACTCGCCGAAATAGCAGATTGCTGACGCCTTCAAGATTGTCAAAAAACTGACAGATCGCCCGCCCTTAATAGTCTAAGATGACTCACTTTATTAAGAACTTGAATGTTGTTGTAAAGAGAATTGACTTGAAGGGGAGTGACTCAAATAATGGGTCATATATTGAGTTCCTTAATTGGTAAGTAGTAGGGATGTAAGAATTTACCTGTATGAATCAGAAATAGTTTTTACAGATGAAGATAGGCCTACACATATTCACGGATTTAAATGCACTGTGGATTGTAAAATCAAAATTTTGGAAGGATTTGGATTTTGGAAGATGGATGGAAAGTTGGACAAAACGGAGGCAGTTTGTAAGCTCTGTAGAACAGCATTTAAGTTAGGGCTGGGCGATATTGCTATCATGATGGTTAGGGTTAGGGTTTTTTTTACATTGATCGATGTTGATAATTATCACGATACAGTATATTTTAACAATAATGGTAATGTTGAATTGACAGTTTTAAGAGTATTCTCCTTAGGACGAAAAAAACAAACTAGAAGGTTAATTATGGTTTATAAAATACAAAACTTAGTGTCACATAAAAGAGGACAACATTTAACAGAACCAACCAACCAAATGGTTTTATGTTAAACACTGAATAAATAAAATAATTTGTACAACAAATTTCTTGTTTCAAATGTGTCTAACATTTTACAGTCCCTCCAGGATTTTGTGGGCTTGTTTTTGTGATTGTTGCGGCCTAAAATGCCTGATTTTGCAGCAGCTTTTTAGTAAAGTTGCAGGGAGAGTTGCAAAGTTTTGAGGCTTTAATTTTTTCAGTAACATTGCAGGAGCAAGTAAATTTACAAAGCTAGTTGCAACTGTTTTTACTGTTCTAAGTAACCTAACCCAAAAAAGCTAAGGATTTCAAAAATTCTAACAAAATATGCTTTATTTGCATATTATGATTAAGGTTTAAAGTTCACAGAACATTGATATCACCTTACTGTCAGTGACCATAACAAATCTGTTGAAGTACCTGCAAAAAATAACAATATTAAAATAAATAAAATAATAAAATGAAAATATTGAGAATAAAATAAAAGAAATGTGAAAAATTCCATCAATAAAAAAATGCAAAATGAAAGGTAGGCCTACATATCCTTGAAGTTCATCAATCAATCAATCAATCAATCAATCAATGTTTATTTGTATGGCGCTTTTCATACATCCAGATGTATGTGCCTTACAGAAATTAAAAACAACAACAGAAGAGAGAAACAGCAAATAGAATCAAGAAATTAAAAGAACCCAACCCTCCCACCCCCACAGACATGTGCAGAGAGATACACAAATACGTATACAAACACACACACAGACACACACACTCACACCCACACATACACTGGCTGTCACTGGAGAGACATGGTTGGGCAGTGGGACCTGAGGCATGGAGGAGGCTACCTTTGGGGGGGGGCAACCACACTGAAAGTGATCCCGGTCCAGGGCCGCAGGTAGCGCCGACCCCAGGGACCACCCCAACCCGGGCAGACAGGAGGCCCCACACCACGGTGCGGAGCCCTCTAGTCCCCCGGGTCAAAACGGCCCAAGAGACAGCACCCCCAACGGCCAGACCAGAGACAACTCCCAGCCCGGCAGGCCCCCTTGAGGAAACACAGGAGATGACACAAACTGACAGTCTAAAAACATTAAAATAAAGCAAGAAGCATAATGGCTAAAAATACTGAGGACTAAAAACCTAAAAGCATAGCGGCTAAAAACACAAGAGACTAAAACATACAAGCAGAGAGGCTAAAAAACACAAGAGACTAAAACATAAAAGCAAAGAGGCTAAAAACGTGAGAGATTAAAAACAGTAAAAAGGAATTAGAAAGAATTTTAAAAAATGAATAAAAATAAATAAATAAATAAAATTAAGTAAAAGCCTGGTTAAAAAGGTGGGTCTTGAGCCTCTTTTTAAAAACCTCAACAGTCTCCGCGACCCTGAGGCTCTCCGGCAGGCTGTTCCACAGTCGGGGCCCATAAAAACTGAAAGCCGCCTCCCCATGCTTTTTTGAACTAACCTGCGGTATGGTTAAGAGGCTGATGCCGGAGGACCTCAGGGTCCGCGGGGGCTGATATAGTAAAAACAGGTCAGATGGGTAAGAAGGCCCAAGACCATTAAGACACTTAAAAACTAGTAAAAGAACCTCATAACTTTCCATTATACACAGCATAAGCCAAGTATCACTGAACTTCTCACAGCATTGTTTTGACAACACACCACATGAAGTGTAAATCAAAATTAGCTATATCTCAGAGCTCGTCTATATCTGCTCATAAAACCCCAAATATTCAGTAATACTGACAGATATTCATAACAAATAAAGCTGAACGCTGTATTTTTCTGAGAACTCATGGCTTAACTCATGATACTCTAACTGATGAACAATCAGAAATGATGAGGCCCAGTCAGCAACTGTAAAAAAATAAATAAATAAAAATAAAAAGTCCTGAAAGCTGCCTAAATGTCCTCCATGTCTTCCTCCGAGTCCTCCTCACAAGCTTTCTCCATCTCATCCATTTTAAAAGCCCCACTGGTAAGTCGTTGGTTGAGGTACAAGACAAAGGCTTTAATGTTGTTTGATCGTCTTCGGCTGGACAACACCAGCTTGTATTCTGTGGCTTCATTCGGCATCTGCTGAGTTTATGATAACGTCTTTGTATCTTTTGGCCAAGATGCTGAGCACAGGAAGTCTCTCCTGCAGCCCATCCCAAAACACATCTATATCAACTACTCCACACACTGATGCTCTGAGTGCTGCTGGACCCAAGCAGTTAAAGTAGGTGTCAAACTCATCATTAGGGACAGCACTGAAGCCTGGGATGTGTTTGTAACTGGAAGCACTGTCATTCATAAATGAAGTGTGACGAGGGTCAAACACCCTGACCTCTTGAAGGAAGTTGATGGCAGGTTGTCCATCTGACATGTACTTGGTGAGTTTTTCCTCTGCACTGTTGTATGCTTGTTCCACTATGTTGAGGATGTGTGTTTTGATGGCAAAGGAGATGTTAAGCCCTTCAAAGTACTCGGCACAGGCTTCATCCTGCAGCTGTTTGTTTGCAGCAAACTTCATCTGCACATCCTCAAGGTAGTCAAAGATCTTGGTCGTTATAGGGCATCTGCTCTGGAAGATGTCCAGAAGCTGAACAATAACTTTACACTTGTCTGCCGTGATGCTGATCTGGACCTGCAGACTTTGAGCCATGTCTGGACTTTGTAGCATTTCATGGAGTCTCTCCACAGACTGTGGTGCACTTTTGCCACAAATCTGTTAATAGAATAACAAGTTGAATTAGTCAAGTGTTTTCAGTGCAATTTACTAAATCACATGGCATGGCAACGTACATGGCATCTGTAAGGAATAAATTGTTTGGGTGCATTCGGGCGCAAATTAGTGTGAGTAGGGGTGATTTATAGATGTAGAGCAGGGGTGGTGAGCCTCTGGGCCGTATACTCAGCCAAGCGAGACTGTTTGGTCCGGCCCGCAAGGCAATCCATAAGTACACCCACAAAAAATCCAGGAAAATTATTTCAAATGTGAAATTAAATGCCCCCGGGGCGGGTGTCTGTCTTTCCAGGCCATGACCAAGGTCACTGAACTAGAGTTTAGATTCTCTGCCCGAACCCGAGCCCGACCCTGACCCGAACAGGCCCGCGGGTCGGGTCGGGCCGACATTTCCCGTCACTATCCTCGGGCCGGGTCGGGTCGGGCTCTTGATCAAGCATTTGTGTTTTGTATTTTTTAATACCTCAAAATAACGACTGTAATTTCCAGCTACAAAACGCGCATCTCTCTCCTCCCTCCACGTTGTTTGTGTCGCTGCATGGTCTAACACAAGAGTGAGTTTTGCTCGTGCTGAAAACGTGACTTCTCGTGCAGGTGACATCACTCCCCATGACACAAGAATAAAGAGAAAATATATATTTTACTAAGGAAAATTACAAAAATGATAGTAATGCACAGTCAATTGAATAAGTAACTTTAATCTGATTACTGGTTTGGAAATATTAACCTGTTAGATTACTAGTTACTGGCAAAAGTGGTCAGATTAGAGTGACACGTTACCGGCATCACTGATTGTGTAGCTTAGAGCAACAGGGAGCTTGAAGATGTAAAGAAAAAAAGAAAAACAGGAGAATTAACTGTGAGCAAGTTTGGAGGAAGATCGGAGGTATGGACCCATTTTAACAAATCGTGGGCCGTGACAACATGTGTCGGCTTTTGTGAGTGCATTAAGTGCTGCACTTGTTGCATTATTCATTAAGATAATTCTAAACAGATTTCTGCTGTTCAAACAACTCGGAATTGTAGTTGAGAACGTCAGTTATAACAGCCCACATATTAAAAAAATGTCGGGTTTAAATCGGGTTCGGGCTCATAATTACAGTTAATGTGTCGGGTCGGGCCGGGCTCGGACACAACGTGCACGGGCTCGGGTCGGGTCGGGCATGATTTTTTGGGCCCGATCTAAACTCTACACTGAACACAACATCAGCGTAACTGTCATCACGTGTCATCTCATCACGTCGTGTCCTCAGTGATTGACAGGTGACAACAACAAGAGGAGACTAGCGTTGGCTAAAACGGAAGATGGCGAGTAAGAAAAGTTCGCTCTTTCAAGGATAAATGGATGAATGAATTCTTCTTTGTGGAAGTGAAAGGAAAGCCCATGTGCCTGGTGCGTGAGGATGCTCTGGCAGTAATGAAAAAGGCAAACCTTGAGAGTCATTACAGAGCGAAACATGCAAAACTGCATGCGTTGAGAGGACAAGTGCGCATGGATAAAGTTGCCGCTCTCTGAGTTTTTTACAAGCAGTTTTATCCAAACCAAGTGGGCCAGGACAATGTGACGCAGGCTAGCTTCATGGTGCATGAGCTAATTGCTCAGAAGCTGAAACCTCATGCCGAGGATGAATTTGTGGAGTGCCTCGTTGCCGCTGTGGAGCTGCTCGCACCAGAAAAAATCAAGCTGTTCCAAAGTGCCAGTTTGTCTTGGTGAACCGTTTCAGATCAGATAACTGACATGGCACAAGACATTGAGAAATCATTGAAGGATACTGCAAGAGATTTCTAACCCTAACCCTAACTTACAAACTGACTCCTGCAAAGACTCGGCTCCCCTCAAGACTGACTTACCCAAACCTGGAAAAACAGCTGAGAGTAGCATCATCATCACTGCCACCTGATATCAGACATCTCACCAAGGAGAAGCAGTTCCAGCCATCGCATTAGGTCACAGTGATATGCTGTCAGATTGACAGTAGACAACCTTATGATACACCTCAAATCATTTCAGAGCATTCTGATGTGAAAATAAACAAATACGGCCCTCTAAAATCTCATATCAGCTTCAAATCAGTCGAAAAATGACATTGGAGCTATGTTCAGCCTGCTTTCAAAAGAAAACTTCCTGTTTCCACTCAACAATTTCACCTCAGATCGATAGTAGACAATCTTTTATCAGACAACTCAGATCTGTCATTTTCGAGTGATTTAAAGCTGATATAGATTTTAGAGGGCTGATTTTTTTTTTTTAATTTCACATCAGAATGCTCTGAAATGATTTGAGATACAGTATACGGTTATCTACTGTCAATCTGAGGTGAAATTGTTGAGTGGGAACAGGGAGTTTTCTTTTAATAGCAGACAGAATTCAGGGGGGATACAACTCAGATCTGTCCTTTTCGAGTGATTTAAAGCTGATATATGAGACTTTAGAGGGCTGAATTAATGATTTGAGGTACATTATAGATATTATCTACTGCTTAAACTGCTAAACATCAGTGAATATGAAAACTAACAGGACCAGAAAATTAATTGGATTAAAACACTAAGATACACTGACATGGATACAATTTTTAAAATTGGCTAAAACATTAATTAATGGTCACGATATTTATGTTATTGCAATTAAGTTAAAAAGGCCATTAACATTATGTTGGGAGCTGGTTACCTTTTAAAAAAAAATGTCATGGCCCATGAGGGACGGTATGAAAATTGAAATGGCCCTCGATAGGAAAAAGGGTCCCCACCCCTGATTAGAGTAGACTAGAGTAATTAAGATACTTTGTAAAGAAGAGTGGAAATGGTCTTACCTGTATTTCCATCTCTATGAACTCTTTGTAGAGTACGGAGTGCTCCCAGATTCATCCTTTTCCAGGGGTGCAATGTGGATGTTCAGTACACGTCTCCCCTCTACATCTGGAGTGTCATCAAAAATTACAGCAACAGGCTTTTGGGCAAGATTTGTTTTCGAGCGCCTCCTTTTCTTTCTGGTAAACTGCACCTAAGTATTTCTCTTGAAGCTGGTGCAATTCAGGAATGGCTCCATTGATTACTAATCCCCTGATGAATCTTGCAGGGTGGTCACTTTTAGAGAGTGGAATGTTGACTGCAGTGCAAGTGGAAACCCAATCTTCACAAATCTTAAGGGAAAAATGCATATATATTTGTTAGTAAAGATGTAATGCAATTAAACTGGTTAAGATAATTTACCCAGTAGCCCTTACTCATAGGATTTTTTGTGAACTTATTTTGTGTATGCTCTCTCCTCTGCATCACACACACACACACACTCTCTCTCACACACACATACATGCACACATACACCTTGCGCATTCAAACCCATGCTTCAAACACACACACACACACACACACACACACACACACACGCTGACACTGAGACGGAGACAGACAAGCACGCCTCTATAACTTTGTAGATTATGCTTTACTAACGTTTTCCATAAACGTGCATTTTAATTGAACTCACTTTGTTTCTTTCAGCACTTGCAACAGATCTGAATGCAACAGCCTCTGTCATGGTCACTTGCTGTGTCTGTAGTCCTCGCGTAGCCATTCTCTGGGCATGTTTTGCGGTAGAAAAAAGTGCTGGTCAAGCGATGACTTGCGTTTGTGCTCCACCACAATATTGCACGCTGTGCAAAACAGTTTACCACCACTTTCATGTAATACATCGGGAAATTGACTTGCACAGACTTTAGCAGTAATATTTGTTGGCAAATGCAATCGTTTGGCAACACACATTTCTTCATCTTTTACAAGGAAGTGAGTCTGAGTCTATTATGATGTTGCATGCAGAGGGGGGCTAAGTTGGTCAAATTTTCAAAAAAGTTGCGGTGATTGGATAAAATTGCAAGGCCACGCAAAATTCGTGGGGATTGGTTGAATTTGCGTTAATAGTTGCAATCGCGACATTGCGACTTATTGGACGGACTGATTTTACAGGTAATATACTGAACTGAACATTGATTAAAGAAAATAATAAAAAGGTAAATGTTGAGGATGGTTATGCTACTGCATAAGATAGTTGTTCAGCTCAGCAGTGGTCGCAAAGTGCTTGACATCTCTGAGCTGCTCCTCCACCTCTACCCTCCACTCTGCACACAGGTGAGGAACTGATGTTTGGCAGTGTGTACTTAGCATCCGTGACCGTCATTAGCTTCTTGAAGCCCTGTTCTTAAACTGTGCTTATAGACATCGTATCTTTAGCAAAATGGTACGTATTCGCCCTTGTTATGTCTTTGTATTGCTTTGTTTTCTTTTCATATGGGGTAATGGCTGAAAAAGCAGCAGCAATTGTTGGTTGTCGACCTGAAGTTTGACTAGTAGAAGCAGTAGGGCTGGTCTGTTGGCTACTTGTGGGGAGGCTGATGCTAGCATGATAGCACAAACTCATGCTTTCGGAGTACTGTACCTTTTGAGATGATGGAAGAGATCAATGGTTGCTGACACATTTTGCACCTAATGCTGGTCTGTCCTTTGTCAGACATCAGGTCGCCGAACTATTTCCAAATAAGCTAAGTGGTGTGACCTTTTCTTCGGTACAATTTCCTACAGTTTCCTTGCACTCGGTTTCGCTAGTCGGACCGCTCATTTTCTTATGTCGGCTAGATACACAGGTGGTCACAATCATTCTGAGTTGGTGTGAGTTGGAGGGGCTGGAAACATGTATCCACGTGCATTTTTTTCTCTGCTGTGCGATTGGCTGTTTGTAGATTGTAGTGTTTTTTCTAGGAAGAGGAAAATGGTCTCAAAAAAGCTGTATCGAATATGTCATGAATTTATTAATGTTATCATGAACATTTTTACCATGAAAATGATCGAGATTGGGGTGCCATTCAGCTCTGTGGGTAGAGCGGGCATCCCAAGTGCAGCGGCTTTCCCCTCGCTGCAGCAGCCCCGGGTTCGAGTCCGGGCCTGGGGCCCTTTGCTGCGTGTCACTCCCCCTCTCTCTCAACCTGTTTCCTGTCATATCTTCAACTGTCCTGTCAATGAAGCCAAAGGGCCAAAAAAATATACAACAAGAAATAAAAATAAATTAATAATGGAGATCATTTTACCGCCCAAGAACAAAAACAAGCAAGACAAAGATGCAGAGATTAATGCTTTTTCCAGCCACAACTTAGCCACATCTCATCGAAGTCTAAGGTAATCACAACACCTATAGCTATCTGTAGCTGCTATAGCATCAGCTCTATGAGTAGTAGAGAATTTTTTTCATTGAAAGAAGACTTTTTTGTGTGGCCGCCCTGAGCACCTCAAGTTGAAATTCTCTTGAACTGTCAGAAAGGGACAAAAAAGTCAATTTGTTGGAGCAAATGGTCTGTACACTGAATCTTGCTGGTGAGTGTTTAGGTCTTTTCACCTAAAGCATTGTAAACTTGTTATCTGTTTGGTCATCCCTCTGTTACCATGGTCTTAGCAGCTGTCAATCAAAACCAAAGTGCAGCGTTTATTGCTCTCAGTGCACAAGTGCTTCTTCCCAGCAAAATGTGATTTTAATATATCTATTTTGATAAAATGCTGCTACACGGCTGATGTCTTTGACATGGTAGAATAGGAATGACTGTAAATGAAATGCTTAAAAATAAATAAATATTTAACAAACCACTGGACCTAGGCCTTCTAGTACGTTCTTCAATCTCTTTGTCTGTAGTGGGTTGGGCGAATCCAAAATACTGAAAACAAGGGGGGTGTTCTGAAGACCCATTAGCACTTGGTACTTTCCTCCTCATGAAGTCAGATATGCTATATGCAGGACACACATCATTGGGATGGAGAGTACCCGCTGCGTGTTTAGAAATGCTGCCAATACTGCGAAAAATGCAGGCATCAGTATCTGCCAGTATGTGAGTCTATTCACCGATTAAATAGGGAACCTGCTACTTCCCAGTTAGCTCTGTGAGCTCTGCTTAACATTACATGCCTGAAATCAGTTCTTTTTCGCATCTCCAAAAGCCAACTCAGGAAGTTGCACTGTGCAAACCTGAAACTACTGTTTTCAACTCTCCCAAAACTTTACCATTCATGTAGGCTGAAAGACGTGCAGGCAGTCTGCTTTACTGCTGACAGTACTGACATTAATGTCTAGGGGATAGAAGCTGTGAAACTACTGCTGGTGAGTAAAAACAAATTGTAGATCCAGTGTTCTGTAGGCATTCTGTGAGGATGGTTGGTTTAAATATTTAATCTTGTCTCGATAATTCCTGTGTAAATTGTTGTGAAACTGTTGAAGCCGAGTGTTATCAGTCAGTTTCGGCTAAGTCAGCTGTTGCAAATAGACTTGATCGAGGGAGGGCGGAGCTAAGCCTGCGTTACATAAATCGAGCACATATGGGCTATTCGCTGCAGCGTAAGTCAAAGTAACTCACCGATTGTAGCCATGAGTCCTACCCACTCACAGTCAGGACATCAAACCAGAGAAAATTTCACTGGAGACCCATTGCTCGAGGCTGTAACTCAGCCAATCTCTGTAACCCAACATTTTCTACTGGTACTGAACTTGAAGTACTAGGCGGGAACTGCCAGTCTGCAGTCAAGAAGGCGGACACCATTTCAGCCTATGCCTGCCTGCAGACTCTCCACTTCCTGGCCCTTTCGGGTTAGAGACTTGGTTCACCCCAGAAAACACTGCCACTCCAGCTGCCCTCTCAACTGCCCACTCATTCTCACGCTCTCCAAGACAAACAGGTCCAGGAGGAACTGGACAACTCATCTCACCTACCAGGTCCTTCCCCTGGACCACCTACCCAGATCTGCATTTTAATTTCACGCTGTGACTGTCACCCTTCCTTTCAAGCACAACATCGTGGTGATCTGTCGCCCTCCCGGTCCTCTCTGTGACTTCTTGACATGACATGGATGCCCTCCAAAGCTGCTCCTCTGATGATGGCACACCACTCAGTGCCCTGGGTGATTTCAACATCCACCCAGAGTAGCTGCAATCATCTGAATTCATCGACTTCTTCTCCACATTTGACTTTACACTCTCCCCCTCTTCACCCACCCACCGAGCCGAGAACCAACTAGACCTTGTCTTCACAAGGTCCTGTAGTACCTTCGCACTCTCTTTTACCCTGCTCACTGTGTCCAACCATAATGCTGTTACTTTCTCTCTCCCCTTGAAGTCCACCATCTCCCCTGCCCCTACACCTCACACGGTCACCACCCGCCGCAACCCGAAATCCCTCTTTCCCTCCGCTCTCTCCTCAGCTGCACTCGCATGGACCTGTCAGTCGCTGCCGAGGATGTCAAAGTATCGCCTTTGTCGACTGCAAGGAACCTTGGGCGTAGTCCTGGACGACGGGCTGTCCTGCCCCAAACACAGCTGCTGTGTCCCGATACAGCAGATTTGCCCTCTGCAACATCTGCAAGCACTGCTTATCATCTGCCTGGATTACTGCAACTTGCTCTTGGCTGGACTCTCAGCCTCTGCAACTAAACCTTTGAAGCATATCCAGAATGCTGCAGCATGCCTAATTTTCAATCTACCCAAATTCTCCCATGTGACCCCCCTCCTCAGTGACCTCTGCTGGCTTCCTGTTGTGGCCCGCATCTGATTCATGACAATGGTGCTGGCCTTCAAGGCTGTCAATGGAGCTGCACCTGGAACACTGGTCAGACCACACACTACTATATCAGCTGGCCGACTGGTACTGCCATCACTGAGAGCAAAAAATGCTCACACAATAAAGTCATGACTCTCCTCTGTTCTGGCACCTCAGTGGTGGAACGAGCTCCCCACCAATGTCAGGACAGTGGAATCACTCGCCATCTTCTGTAAAAGACTCATTTGTTCAGATTTCACTTCAACCCTACAGTGATGTTGCTAGTGATGTTGCGTCCAATAAAATCTGAAAGGACGCACTAGACTCACTATCCATGCGGACACACCAGATTTTTCCCATGAAAAACGATACATTGTGAACATTAAAAACTTGTGTTTAATCACAGTAACTGGCAAAGGAAACCTTGTTGTTAGCAGACCGGACAAGCGCTGTTTCAACCCTCTGCCGTCTACTCGGCGCAGACGTGATCCCCTGTACAAAGTATCGTGACATGCTAATTTAATTAAAAATACGAACTTCGTAGTAAATAAACCCACGTTTCCACTGTGCTGGGCTCATTCGTGTCGATTATGTTTGAACGTTTAGGGGACGTGCTGTAATGAAATAAATAAAACATAATCCGGTGGTGGTGATGTAAACTACATTGAATGGCAGCCTCCATTTTGTTATGCCCAAACGGCGTCTGCGCATACATCGCGCTTCCAACTGGATCCCGTTTTTTCTCAAGTAGCAGGAAAAAGAGAACGCAAAAATGCCACCAAAGAGAAAGATAAAACCTATTGCAGGTCAGCAGACTATTGCAGCTGTATTTTCTGCATTTTCATTTGTTAAAATCAGCACTTTTATTGGAATTTTATTTTGGTACTACAGACCATAGAGACACCATTTTGTTTTGATTTGAATTTTAGCAATTTATTTTGGTACTATTTATGTTGCTACAAAAATGCTGTTTGATTTGAATGTCATATGTCATGCCACTGTGACAGTTGTTTTGCAATAAACTTTTCAGATTTGGAATTTTATTTATTTAATTTCAGATACATTTTGAACATACATGAATGTATCCGTTTGTTATAACCATATCATACCACCAATCAAAGGAGTTTAACACTCAATAAAATTTAAGAAATAGAATAATATAAGAAAGAAATCCATTTTTTTAACTGGGGGGTTGGGACCCATTGAATTTCCCAGGGACCCACTCAACTCACCACCTGTGGTCCCGGGGACTCACTACATTGAAAACCTATCAACATCACTGACCCTACATAGCATGACCCCCCGCCTAGGTATCGGAATCAGTATTGGGGAAAAAAACAATGGTATCTGAACATCTCTAATTAAAACCACCTGCTTTATACTGTGCAGGTTCTATTGTGCAGCCCAAACAGCTCTGGCTTGTCTAGGCATGGTGTTAGATCCTGAGGATACCCCTGGATACCCCTGTTCAGAAGGTACTGGACCAGCTGGACCAGCTTTCCGTTATAAAGGGTTAGGTCCCTAAACCTACAAAGTGTTACTTTAAAATGGAATTAAATTAGGACTGCTTAGACTGGTAGCGAGGAGACTCGCCTAGCTTCTCACTGCCTACATCTAAATGTCTACCCCGCTGCCTCTGGGTTGGTACTTGTCTTGAATAGCTCTTGAGTCAGATACAGCCAGCAGCCACGCCTGACTGCTCTCCTCTAAATGGTCTGTGCACTTGGTAGGGTACTAGGATGAATTTTAGGTGCTTTTGCTAAACCCTAACCTTTAAGAACCATTAAGACATTTTGTACACTTATCACTTATTATTTGCTTCCATCAAAGATGTGGTGTCCACAGCTTCTACTTTAACTACAGTTGAAGGTTTATTACAAAGTTTTAGCAAGGGCAAAGCATACAGCTCAATCTTATCTCACTTGCTCTCAGTCATTATCAAGAATACCTAATGATAAAGATAAGAATTTATTATGTAATACAGATTCATCTAAAAGAGCTGAGGCTGGGGAAATACTTAGATGTAGTAGAGATTGAGGGGGTTACACCTTCCGGTAAGCCTTTCCCTTCCTACTGAAAGTCCAAGTCCTTGCAATAAAGTCACGACTCTGCCCGAGATCCCCAAATATCCTCAAAATCCAAACGTGTATTACTTGTACGCTCAAGCCAGCAGAGTGAACAAAAAAACTCCAATGTCCAAATTGTAATCCACAGTTGGTTGGTAAAAATTGTTAATCCGTTGCACTCTTGATTCCTTGTTGATTTCTGCTGTGGATTTCATAAAGTCCTTTACTGATGTTTAGGCTGCTCACATACTCCGTCTAATGTGTGGATCCAAGGAAAAATCGGTTGCTTAAGAGGGAGATTTTGCTTCCTTATAAGGCCATGGTCAACTGCTGTTCCTCTTTTTTTTGCCCAACCATTGGGAAATCTCAACCTTGATTAGGACTTCAGAATTTTTTTCGAAACAGTAGTCTAATGGCCGCAAAGTACATGAACATTTAGGACATAACCTAGAGTTCAACACTGAGAATAGCTTTAAAAAAAAAAAACTGTATTACAGGAAGCTCAGTTGCCTCCATTTTTGCCAATTCTCAAGAGTGTAATGTATTGCTTCAACGGCAAAGTTAAAAGTGGAGCTTCCCTTATGTTCATTTCTTTTTAAAATTATGTATATGCAGTTTCAGCCAACAGTTAAAAGAAAAGCTGTGAAAACTGAGGCAGAGAGAGTTGCAGTTTGACACATGTGGACAATAAACCAGCTCTGAGGCCCAAGAGCAACTGGACATGGTTTACCCAGCATGTAGTCCATTCTTTGGACAGCCTTAGGCCTCTGTCCTTCTCTCTTACACACACACACACACACGCACACACGGCCCTTTGAAGTTAATGACTTCCTTTAAGAACTGGACAAACATCCAATTAACACACACAAACTCAAACATGGTCATACTGTAAAAACAAGACATGCGCACACACTTGCCAGTCTGGAAAAAGTTCTAATGAGAGATTTCACGTTTCTCATCGTGATATCTCAGTAATGCCTTAATGAATTTCTCCAAATTTGGTACGAGTCCACTGCGACATTCTGGACTGTGACATCAAGGATAAACTGATAAAAATTTGGTGGCTAAAGGTCAGAGGTCAAGGTCACTATCACCTCACAACACACTTTTTTTAGCCATAATTCAAGATTTAATTTGATAATAATTATAGGGCTGTCAAAGTTGACGCGTTACTAACGCGTTAACGCAACGTCCTATTAACGGCGTTAATTTTTTTAACGTGCGATTAACCCTCAGTATATATATTTTTAAAAAACTTTAAAAAACGCGCATTGTATGGTTTACGGCCGTCGGTGGCACCTGCAGTCTTGATACAGAGGATGGCAGAAGAATAAGAAAGGGAATCAGAAGAAGAAGAAACAGGGTTGGCGGTTCGTTAAAAACACGGCGGACTGAAAAGCAGCACTCGCAGCCAACTCCTCATCTCTGCTGTCACTCACGGTGACGCACATTTGTTTCGCCATCGCCCTGATCATTTTGCAGGACTCTCGTGGCGTGCCCATTTGCTGATAACTCATCCCCGCATGTATATCTCAGGCTCCTCGCTAGCCTTCTTCCTCCCTCCAGCAGGCAGCCTGGCCCTGTTGCTGTCCTCCTCGGACAGACGCTGAAGCTCAGTTTCTCTCACTGTCTTGGGGTCGACAGAGAAACGTCTAGCGGCTGCTTCTCCCGAGTTTTCCTCTGAATATATCACGAAAGAAAGTTTGAATTTCAAGTCGTACTTTTTATTGTTTTGCTGCACCGGAGCCATGGCGATCAATCATCTTCAAAAAGAAAATAAGTTGTTGCCGAAAACCTATTTTGTAATTTCTTATTTATTTCCAAATCAGCAATACGGTTAAGAAAGAGAAGGTACAAATGTGTAGCGTTGCATGACAAGTTCAGTCTAAAAACTACAACCTTTGAACTTTTGCATTGCAAGGGTGCAATACAGTATATATGTCAGAGTGAGGCAGAGCAGCTCTTTTCCTAAAATGATGAGCTCCGGATTTGTTATTGATAAATACATGTTGAGCAAAGTCTGGCAATATAAAGTGTCAGAATTGTTGAAGGAAGACTCATGGGGAGCGTGCCCATGTTCCCACAGCCCTATGTTCCCACAGCCCTATGTTCCCAGAGCCCTATGTTCCCACGGCCCTATGGTCCCACATTTCTAAGATTGTTTTCCAAAATTAGACCCCATGTTCCCACATTTCCTCAGGATTAGGGTTAGAGCTAGCCTAACCCTAGTTGATGACATAGCTAAGAAAATTGAGAATATTTTGATAGCAGTGGTCAACATTTCGGTGAAACATTGATCATTGTTGTCAAATTGCAAAAAAAGAAGAAAGAACATTAGAATACTCATCAGCTGTAACATATAGGTGGAACCTTCAAAAAACACAGAGGTTAGATCACTGTTATTATCAAACCTCAGAGTTCTACCTGAAAAGACCTGACTCAGACACACACACACACACACACACACACACACACACACACACGAGTGACTCATGCAGTGTCTTTTCCTAATAACAGAGCTGCTGCAGTAACCATGTATCACACTGACTAGAACATCTATTTCAGCCCCTGACTGAGCTCTTGTCTTTCTTTCTTCCAACAGAAAGTGCATCTGGGATTGAGGGAAGTTTGGTCATTGGTGTGAGGATTCATGTTATTTTGAGCACTGGCCCTGGACAGCTGTTACTCGTGAATTACTGTAGCCTATTCCCTGGAAGGCTTCTGCTTTGAAAAGCAGTTACAAGAAATGTTGATTTTGCATTAACTACATATTTACTCATTAATGCTCTGCTGATTCTCTCCTTAATGCTCTTCATCATTCTTCAGCATTGCTCTCTCCTCATGATGCTTGTTTTATCATTGACGTCTTTTAACAGCAGATTGCCTTTCAATCTAAAGCGTGTTGCTCAAGTTTTTAGTTAACCAGGAAAAGCCCTGCTCATCATCATTTCTCCCCATTCATCTTCTCTGAACTGCAGTCTCTTCTTATCTGTTGTGATTTAGGGATCTTTTTTGACCTAAGATAAGATTGTCTCAGCAATTGAATCTCTCTGTATCCTCTTCTCCACCTCTGGTGGTGCAGGTGGTTCAGCTAAAAGAGATTATTAGAGGATTACCTACTTGCTCTCTTGCCTGTAGGACCAAAGCCATGGCAACAGATAGGGAGTGAATGACAAATCAGTGTGTGTGGTGTGTGTGGTGTGTGTGGTGTGTGTGTGTGTGTGTGTGGCGTGTGTGTGTTGCAGGGTTTGATTTAGTGGGTCTATTTATTTTGCCAAGAAGCCAGTGCAACTTTTGCTTGTTGTACTCTTTGAGGCTCAGTCAGTGGTTACCTCAGTCTTGATCTAAGGCTCGTTTAACAATATCAACAGGTTGTGGTCACAAATTAAACCATCAGTTCAGCGTCTGCTCTGTGTGACTCTTTACCTGCCCTTGCACCAGGTTTGACCCTGAAAGGTTAAACCAATGACAGTGTTTCCCTGCATGCACATTATCCAGCCCAACAGTGTAGGCTCACAGACGTAGGTTCACAGCATCAGGTACACAGCATCTGTGACAGGTATGCTCACAAAAGCAGGGATTCTTTAATGTGATTCAACAGGTGATGTTTACCTGATGTTAATATAACAAACATATAATTTCCACTTCCAGTTAAGTTTATGCATGTAAAATAATATTTAAGTAAGAAGTAAAACTATTATTTTGGGAACATTGCTGATGTAAAGTTATTATCAGTATAGCTATGTGTGGCTCTGAGCGATATTGGACTGGCTACAAACTAGTAATAAGCCTGCTGCACTCCAGTGACAGTTAAGCTGCTTATTGGCCAGCTGGAGATTAACCAGAAAGTCCCTGCTTCACAGGGGTCCACACACACCACAGAGCCAGTCATGTGGTGCTTAGTGAAGTAAGAACAGTCTGTCAGCTCATTATTGAGCTCATTCTGCTTCAACACAATGAAACATGATTAGAATTATTTATCTTATTAACTATTTCTCTACAGCACAAGGTTTAGTCCCTGGACTCAGGCTGTATTCACCCCCAAGTTTGGTTTGTTTGAGAATATGTGAACCAAGGCTGTAGATATGGATAATTTTGTAATTTAGTATTCAACTGATTATTGAGTAATCACAGCAAAAAAAAGCCTTTTGAAGATCAATGGTAAAAACACAAAAGAGACATTAAGGTCTCTTAAAATCAACTAATTTATCTTTTATTGTTGTGAGTAGGCTCAGCATGTATTCGAACAAAAAGTCAACACAGTGAATGTGTAACGGTTGTAGGAACAGGTGGACCCAAAAGTGACGCCAAATGATTTGAAAGGTGCATGATTGATTGCAAGAAAGATTCTCTGGTAGGTAGAGATGGTGAGCTCGAGTGTAGGCCGGTGGCTTCCAGGGTGGTGCAGGTGGAGACTCGCGGTTCACGTAGGAGGCTGGCTCTGGCACTAGAAGTCTGTGAGGGTTGGCAGTGGTGCGGGAGGCTGGGAGGCGAGTGGTAGAGGAACTGGTCCACAGGTATGGACCGCTAGACCACTAGAAGAGGAGGAAGGAAGGATTGAAGTGTTGGCGAGTGAAGAACCGAAAGCTTTCTAAATAAACAAGCAGTACAGAGGAAAGTCTGGGTGTAAAATCAGGTGCTGATTGCACTCGATGCACTGCAGGTGTGTGGGCTGGCACAGCTCCGAACAGCAGCAAAGCCATGCCAAGCCCCAACAAGCACCTCTGAAACATAAAGCACAGGACACAGACCACAAACGGGCAACCACAAAGTCCAACGACAAAATAAAATACATTTATCAGTCTTATAAAAGTCTAGTTCAAAAGACTGGCGAATGTGGTGGTATAGACCCACCAGAGTCCTTCTCTGATAGCAACCCTATCCCTCCGATAGCTCCTGAGGCTGCACCTATTCTCATAAGATGCATCAGTTTGAAGTTATGACTTTTTTTACAAGGTGAAAGGAAACAGGATGAGAGATAAGGGGATGACATGCAGGAAAGACCAGATTTGAAACCTTGCTGCAGGACCCAGCTTCTATACATAGGGCACATGCTCAACCAACTGGGCTAATGAATAAGTAAACCACATTTACACACTGAGAACAATATATGCTGCTGGTGCTTGAATGATGAGAAAATAAAGGAAGAAGAGCAAGCACTTTGACGGGAATATTCCCAGTAATATTTCTGACTAATAAGAGAACAGCTTGCTCATGCATGGCATTTACGTGAACAAATGTATTTCTGGGCCGGTCTTGTGTAAACACAAATGAGTGAAGGGGCAAATGCAGTAAGGGAGGGAATCTCCACACTCTCTTTGCTTGATGAGCCATCATCATCATGGGCAAGAAAATCAGTGTCCTTCCCAAGAACTTGCTCTTTAAATTGTGCTTTGCCAACATCCTCTAGCAATGCCAAAGCACTTATTGTATCATGTGACAGGGCTCCAGAGTGCGACCATTTTGGTCGCATATGCGACCAAAAATTTTAAGAGTGCACCTAAGGATTTTTCTAGGTCGCACCGATGCATCTAAAAAATATAAATGTACTTTGCAAGTACATCATCTCTCTGTGTTCTCCTGTGACTGAACTGACAATCATGGTAGATCATTATCTTGGTCTAAACCAATAAGAGACAGAGTTTGGGCGGGGTGAGCGACCTGAGCGCCACAGCAGCGGAAGGGGAAAAGAAAAGAAAAGAAACAAAACGAGACAAAATGAAGAGGGGCAGAAGTATTGAAAGTTTTTTCACTAAACAATCTAAGCCGACAACCACCCCTGCTGCCATTCTCTCGGTTCCTGCTGAGATGCCAAGCCCCGGTCCTTCAGCTGCATCAGACTCGGAACCAGAGGAGACAACCGAGTCAGAGAAAGAGCCCGTCCCTGAGACTCAAAGTAAAAAGCTGAAAACGTATTCTTTCAGGCAGGACTGGTTGAAACAGTTTCCCTGGGTACGGTACGATAAAGGACGTAATATAATGCACTGAGTATACTGTCATGAGTGCGGTCAGAGTATGGCCGGTAATAGTGCATTTGTAAGCGGGTCAACAACGTTTCGTATCGAAACTTTAAAAAAAACACAGCATGTCAAAAAAACTACACTACATGCCGGGACCGGTGTGGGGAGAAAGTGGCCCCTCTCCCAGCTGCATTTCAGCGGCAGGCAACAGCAATCAGGTACTCTGAGGAATCAGAAATGATTATCAGATTTAATGTTGCATACAACATTGCCAAAGAGGAGCTGCCTAATAGTGAAACACCTTAGTTTTCTTATGTCAGTGTCCTTCAAATAAAGACAAGGATTTCTCAATATCTTATTCTTGTTTGGAAATCATTCACATTATATTAAAGTTATGGAGCCAGAAAGGTCTCCTTATGGCGTTAAAATTCGAGTGCACCTAAATTTTGTGCCAGTGCACCTAAAAAAAAAAAAAGTTAGGTGCACCAGTGCAACCAAAGCAAAGAGTAAGTCTGGAGCCCTGTGTGGCACAGCCTTTACACACAGTTACAGTCATTATATAATGCAGGTTGAAGGACCTCACAATAGGTCACACCCGCTCTAAATGTCCCCCAAATTCACGTTTCTTTTCCCTTTTTGCATCGCACTTGTCCAGAGTTGGGCAATTAATTTTTCTAAGGGGACACATCAGAAACACAAGCAGTGTTGGAGGGCTGAACCAACAATAATTTGAACTTAATTCTGCTCAATATTAATTTTTCTCATTGTAAAAAGCAGTGAAATGATATGGTTCTGGTTGGCTGCTACTGGTAATCAAAGAAGAATAAGAATAAGGATATTCTATTACAATAAAGATATGAAATTGTGGAGTAGGTCAAATATAGAAGTAATAAACAGTGAAAACAATCATTACATCAGTACTTTTTAACATGTTAGTCTTCACAAACCAATACTAATAAAGTGTTTTGCAGTAATAATCAACTTTATAGAAAAAGCACTTTTTTTCAGTTCATTTTGCTTGTTCAGTGAGAAAAATCTGGTCCTTCTTTGGGCTTGAACAAGTGCATTGAAATCTGGTTGAATGTCTGAGGTGGATATGCAAAGGACAGCTGAGAAGTGATCATCTGTATCTGATTTTGTTGAACTTCATCACTGACAATGTCTGCTCACATAGGTAGTTCCAAAGAGTACCAGAATCTTCTAAGCATGCCTCCTCATGTGTGAAGTTCTCTTTGAGGTAAGAGTAAAAATCAAACAGTGAGACTGACCCGAAGTGCTCTGCCAGAAGTGTGTCAGCCTGCGAGTCAATGAGTTCAAGCAGCACATCATTTAGTGCGTTTACATGACACTCAAGATAACCAAATTACTGGGTTAGTCCAACTATGATCGGATTTTTAAGATGCATGTATACACCTTAGTCTGCCTAAACTTGGAGTGGATCGGATTTCTCATTGTCAGATTAAAACACCTAGATTATTTGATTGATAGTTGCATTACTCGTGCATGTATACATTCCATCAGATCAGATCGGATTTTGCATTCTGAGCAGGCTCGAGATTTTTTTCCCAGGGCTGTGAGCCGGAAGTAAAAAGACAGCTTCGTCTTGCTCTTCGTACGCGATCTTTCTCGAATGCCAAGGCAGAGTTTGTTGTTGCTGGTGATGTAAAGATGTCAGCCGGAGGTGGCTCTACTACCACTAGTTGAAATGGGTACAGCGCCACCTATCGTACCGGGGTATGACATGCTTCGGCCAGTAATTCAATTTTTTCACCGGCATGTATACTCGGACAATTGCAGTTGTATGATTGAGTGGCATAGTTGAACTATGGCTGTTATCTGACTAAGCTGTAAATGTAAAAGAGTGTTGAACATAAACTGATGGCTGAAAACGAATGAAGAGAAAGCTCCACAAAACAGATCTCATTCAAGGAAAAACAGTTCTGACATAGAGCATAAGAGTGTTAAAAAGTGTGAGCGAAAGCCTTCGCAAGATGAGGTGACTTTTTATCCTCAAGAGAAAATTAAAAGGTTTCTGTCACAAACCAAAGGACAGAGGACTGATAAACAGAGCAGTTCTTCCCTGCTCTCAAAGGTTTTGTAAGGTCTGTGGCAGAGCTGAGGAGGGGGAGGGCGCTTTCAGTGACCAAGAGATTTATCGTCTCAGAAAAATAGTTACAAAGGTCAAAGCTCAGCTGATTGATGATGATGAATGAATGGAAGAAGCCTCTCCACATACTATTTGTATGTGTACTTGTTGTATTGGTGATTTTTTTCTTTCCAATAAGTGAATTAAAAATAGTCTCTTTAAGCATCAATAGAGCAAGAAGGGATATGAAAAGTCCTTCTCCATGGTCTCGCCGAGCTCCTCCCACACCCGCTGCTTTGCCTCTGCTACAGCTGCGGCTGCTGCCCTTCGGACCCGTCGGTACCCCAAAACTGCCTCAGGAGTCCCCCGGGACAACATGTCCCTAAAGGACTCCTTCTTCAGTCGGACGGCTTCCCTGACCACCGGTGTCCACCACGGTGTCCGAGGGTTGCCGCCCCTTGAGGCACCTAAGACCCTATGGCCACAGGACACAGCTGCAGCGTCAACAACAGAAGCTTTGAATACGTCCATTCAGGTTCGATATCCCCTGCCTCCACTGGGATGCTAGAGAAGCTCCTTCGGAGGTGGGAGTTGAAGGCTTCTCGGACAGGGGCCTCCCCCAGACGTTCCCAGCTTACCCACACTACTCGTTTGGGCTTACCAGGTCTGTCCAGGGATTTCACCTGCCACCGAACCCAACTCACCAGGTGGTGATCAGTTGACAGCTCTGCCCCTCTCTTCACTGAGTGTCCAAAACACAAGGCCGAAGATCAGATGATACGATCACAAAATCGATAATTTACCTTCAACATAGGGTGCTCTGGTACCACGTACACTTATGAGCATCCTTGTGTTCGAACATGGTGTTCATTATAGACAAACCATGACTAGCACAGAAGTCTAATAATAGAACACCACTCTATTACCACACTAAACTCCAACATGGCGGTTCTCAGCTGGGAGCAGGGTCTCTCGTCTCACACCTCTATTTATCGTGGGGTATCTTGAACCATACTTATTCTAGCCCCTCACCTGAGACAAATTTGCCTTGGGAGACCCTACCGGGAGCACATGGCTCCTGACAACCTAGCTCCCAGGTTCATTGGCACACGCAAACCTCTCCACCGCGATAAGGTGATGGTTTCCGGAGAGGAGACCGGTGATCATCAAACTCCATAACTCCCGGGATAAACCTCGGATCCTAGCTGCTGCAAGGAAGGTGACGAACCTGGAACATGAGGGGTCACGCATTTTTATCCATCAGGACCTGTCTAACGTGGTCCGACTGAAGCACTGCTCTTATAACGATCTTATTGTATATTTCTGCAGACTTCTCTTGCTGGGAGTCTGTGTTATATGGATCTCTTTTGACAAGACTATATTCAAAGTTAACTCAGCTCTTGGTTATCTGCTTTTGTTAATTTTCAGTTTTTAAGAGCAACAGGCCTTCGTGAACACATTTATTTCTGTACATGGAATCTATTTCACAGTTAAGATGAGTGTCACTAAACTGACAACATGGAATGTGAAGGGAATTAATGTAGTTAAGAGGCGTAAAATTCTCTCGTCTCATAAAAAAGAAGAGGCCCACATAGCTTTTTTACAAGAGACCCACTTAAGCAATCTTGAACATGTAAAGTTGAGAAGAGACTGGGTGGGTCAAGTTTTTTACTCCTCTTTTAACTTCAAAGGTAGGGGAGTGGCGATCCTGTTACATAAAAGGCTGGCTTTTACCTTAGAAAAATGCATTAAGGATTCAGAAGGAAGATATGTAATCATCTCAAGTTTTCTATATGGGGTAAAGCTTATTCTGGGGTGCATTTATTCTCCCAGTACATTTGAGGTTTCCTTCTATTCCAAATTGATAGCTGTTTTATCTTCTAACACTCCACCTCTTATAATCTTGGGTGGTGATCTGAATACCTGCTTGGAGCCAGAACTGGACCAGAACCCTGTAAAGTCCATTCGCTCATCTCAAATAGCAATAGCCACAAGAAGACTATGCAGCGATTTGAACCTATTCGACACCCAGAGAATATTGAACCCAAATTGAGGGATTTCACCTTCTTCTCCTGTCCACATAATTCATTCTCAAGGATTTACTTTTTTTTCACCTTGAGACAGGCATTGGAAAGGGTTAAAACATGTAGTATTAAAGCCATGACATTCTCGGATCATTCACTTGTATGCCTTGAACTTCAACCTCCCTACTACGACCCGGCTACACGTCACTGGCGGCTCAACCCCTCCTTGCTCAGTAATCCCACCTTTTTAACTCTGTTAGAAAAACAACTGAAGTTCTTTTTTTCCACTAACTATACACCCTGTCTCAGCATCAACACTATGGGAAATATCTGGGAAACTATCTGCAAAAGCCTATATAAGGGGAGCTATTATTTTGTACACCTCAGCCAAAAGAAAAGAAGCGCTCAGACAACAACTAGAGCTTAAATCTCAAATTTCTGAAGTGAAGATGGAGTTTAAACACTCCTTTTCCAAGTTGTCTCGGCGGAAGCTGGACACAGCTTGCTCCACCTTGGATAACCTCCTCACACAAAAAGCTGCAATTTTTTTACGCGAGGCACAGACTATTCAAGTCTGCAAACAAGCCAGGGAGACTGCTGGCCCGTTTGGCAAAGGGCAGGGCTGATCCTAATGTGATCACATCATTAAAAGATGATAGAGGAGCTAAACACTATGAAAATAAACATATGGTATCATAAAATGCTTTTATCAAAATTTGTATTCTCCAGAAAGCCCTGAAAGCGCTGGGGATCAGGCCACATTTTTAGACCATATAGATCTCCCGACACTATCAGCTGAGAGTAGGGACCTTCTATGCCATCCAATTACTAAAGAGGAGGTCTTTGAAACAATTAAATCTCTACCAGGTTGGAAAGCTCCGGGCCCTGATGGGTTTTGCCCAGACATTTTTAAGAAAATGGCTAAGGTGATAGTAGAGCCACTCACTAGAATGTACACAGAGTCTTTTTGAGCAAGGCACCTTACCCCCAACACTTAACTTGGCCAATATTTCACTTCTAAAGAAAGGTTAAGCCTCAGATTGCTGCTCATCTTATAGGCCTATAAGTCTGATTGGGGTTGATTGTAAATTACTATCAAAACTTCTTGCATGGAGGCTGGAGGTTCATCTTCCCGCTCTGATTAAACCTGATCAAACAGGTTTTATCAAGAACAGGTTTTCACATTCAAATGTTCGGCGTCTTCTCAATGTGATTCAGTATGCAAACTTTAGTCAAGAGATAATTTTATGTGTAGCTCTAGAAACAGCGAAAGCTTTTGATAGGGTTGAATTTAAATACCTGTTTGAGGTTCTTCAGAGGTTTGGATTGGGGCCTGAATTTATTAAACTAGTGCATTGCCCGTAGGAAATATGTGTTCCTATAGAAAAGTGGGATATTTAGGTCTGTTGTGAAATCCGATATTCCAGGGTATAATTGGCCGTTTTTGACTATTTTTGATTTTGCCATTATATTTCACCTTAAAAACTATTTACTTGGTGTCATTATTTGACTCCGCCACTCCTTAAAAAAATGCTAGTGGAAACACTGTCCAAGTAGAAAAAGTTAGATTATTTTACTGTGAAAACCACAAATATGTTTAACAAACCATTTTTATTACTTATAGTGCAAATATAAATTGTTGTTTGCTAAATATGTGCATACATTTAAAACATTTACAAAGTTATGTGTAACTGTTTACGTTTAAATGCAGGCTATGCTCAGGTCTGCCTGAGCTCCTTCCAGCTGAATGAAGAGCTGCACTGCCTGCTCCACATTCAGCAGTCTCCTCATTGTTTGACTCATTAAACAAAAAAATCACTCCACTACACACTAAACACACTACACCAAGCACTACATAACACACTAACTATACACTCCAAACACGCTAAATGTCACAAATCTCACAACTCTCAATATCACTGCCTGTACACCGACCATCATTGCCTGTCAATCATCCGCCGATGTCCCTCCCACAACTTCCTGTTCCTCAACAACCAAACTTGCTGCTTGGACACTTTCATGACAATGTAGGAGACAATACCTTAATAGTAATGTGATAATTAATGACTGGTAATTAATTATGCTTTATTCTTTATCACTTTATAAAGTATACGTTATACGGGGCACCACCCTCCAATAACTTTGATTTTATTGGAATAGGTTGGAGGGAGCTATTCCAAACGTCTAACTTCCCAAGTTGGCTTGGACAGTTAGAGTATCAATTTTTAATCAATCTGTTAAATTTCAAATTTATATTTGATCTCCTATTCTGAAGCAGTGAATTCTTTCCACAATCCCATCGATTTCACACTTCAAATTAAACGTGCACAGACAGCGACATAAGATTAAATGTGTTTATTAACTAAATAAATGCAGATTAAATGACATGAGATAATGATTAAAACAGGTGAAAAACTGAAAATGTAACGACAGGAAGTCCGGTAAAAACATATTTAGTCCACAGATAGGTCTTTGTTCACAAGCCCCTGGTTATAATATAATAGATGATTGAAAGTCATGGGTTTGAGAGTTAATAGAAGGGGAAAGGAGGCACAATGCTGGATTGAGTGTCGTAACATATGGGATGACCTCTTAATGATGCACTCAAAGTGTGAGCTCGGACATTTGGTGACAAGCTGGTTAAAACAAACAATAAAACCTGATGTTGTCCAGTGACTGAATTGACTTTGAATTGTAAACAGTCCGCGTAGGAAAAGACAGGTACTGACGTAATCCAGACGTTGAATGAGACCTTTCCGGGCCTTATTGTCCAGAGTCTTTACAACCGGCTCTATTGAGGTCAGAGAATGGGAAGAGGGTGATATGAGGGTCAGGCCTCCCTTAAGGAGGAGAAATTTGGAGGTTATCTGGCGGCTCCACTCGAGATCTCAGCAGACTGTTCCTTCTCGCAGGCAAAAATGTTTATTGCTGTATCACATGCTGCTTTGTCAATAGTAAAGTGTCAAGAACTAGGAGGGGAGGGGAAGGAAAAATTCCAGGCCACTCCAATGGCTGGTTCCTACAACAAAAGCCTGTTTTTACCATTTCTTCTGCACCAGACACAAAGCAAACGTGAAGGCAATGTTCGCGAAAAAGCGTGGCGGACATCATTTACCCTAAGTCTGGTTTTGGACATGCTGGTGCGTCCGGTCGGTCGACTCGGGAGGTGGGCCGTGTGGGTTGGCTAGCGGCTAGCAACTAGCTACACACGAACATCCACAGATTCCAATTCCACTTTGTTGTCCACGTGTCTTCCGGATCTCCTCAGACCCGAACAGACTCAGTCCGGACTCGTTTAGTCTCATTAATCTACAACAGTCACTTTAGATGCACAGAACAGAACAGGACCGAACTGCCGGCAAAATCCCGGTCCAGCTCGCGCTGCTGCAGGTATAAATCCGCTTGTTTCTTAAAGTATGTCGTAGGCTTGAGCTCTGCAGTGATTGGCTCTGGTGCGCACGTGGCTACGATGTGCAGTGATTGGCTCTGGTGCGCACGTGACTGTGGTGGCTCCGGTGGACAATGCTCCCGGAATTTGTAAAGCATTTATGAAATAATTTATTCACGGTATCATTGCAGTCCAAACAAATGCGAAGTTGCACACCATTGAACCAAGCAGCAGCCATGTTGAAACTCTCAGGTCAGTCTGATCCTGATCCGCAGAGATATTTGAGGCACACACAAATACACAGACAGACAGACAGACAGAGATTCCTTGCTTTTATAGAGAGATGGGTGAAGCTGCTCTACAGTGCCCCCATAGTGAGAGTGCTGGTCAATGGCTGCACCTCAGAGGCCTTTCATCTCGGACGAGGTACGAGACAGGGTTTCCCAATGTCCCCTTCGCTATTTGCTTAGCCATCGAGCCACTTCCAGAGGCAATAAGGTGTGCAGATGATATAACTGGGGTCAGTCTCTGTGGTGATATTCATAAAGTGGCATTATGCCGATGATGTTATTCTGTTCCTGACTCGACCTGAAACTTTTATCCCTGCCCTTATCTCAACTATAGAGCTATTTGGTAATTTCTCGGGTTACAAAGTCAATTTAGATAAATCCGAAGCTTTGCCTCTGGGTGACTTCGGGGAAAAAAGTGCTCTGCCCAACTTTCCTTTCAAATGGTCCGATGCTGGTTTCACATATTTGGGTGTCAAAGTCTCTGCAAATTTAAATAACATGTCTAAGCTTAATTTTGCCCCCATTTTATCCTCAATTAAAAGTGATCTGCTCAGGTGGTTTGACCTCCCCCTCTCTTGAACGGGCAGAATAAGTCTGATCAAAAGGAATGTTCTCCCAAGAATTCTCTACCCAATGCAAATGCTCCCTTTGAGGATATATAAGTCTGTATTTTCTGATATTGATAAAGCTATCTCTAAATTTATCTGGCATGGGAAAAAAGCACGGCTCAGTCTTAAAGTACTGCAACTGCCCAGGGGTGGTCTTTCAATGCCTGACTTTATGTTGTATGATTGGGCATGTCACATGTGAATAGTGCTACAGTGGTTTAGACATTTTCTAGATTCTAGACAGGAACCCCTAATTGATCCCTGGCACTGCCCTTTCTTGTCTCCACTTAGCCTTGTTGCTAATGAGTCATCTTTGCTCCCGATCAAAGTCAAGAACAGCCCAACAGCCTGACCCAAACAGGGCTTTTCTCCCAGGTCTGGGTACAAACATATTTCAGTTTTGGTACGATCATGGTATTAGAATTGTTGGCGATCTATTTGAGGATGATAAATTGTTATCTTTTGAGCAGCTAAGAGCCAAATTGGGTGTACCATCCCAACATTTATATGGCTGTCTTCAGGCCAGACACTTCATTATTAGTCAAGATCCCCCTGAAGCCCAGCCAATAGCCTCAGATGTCGACTCAATTTTATTACAGTCCCATCAAAATAGGAAAATTATTTCCCACTTGTATGAAAAATTACAGTCCCTCATTTCATGCAATATTAACAAAACTAAAGGTATATGGAACAAAGACTTGGCAGCTGAGTTTGGAGAGGAAACATGGACCAATGCAGTGGAATCAGTGGGCAAAATCTTTTTGTGCAACAGACTAACAGAGAGTCAATACAGGATCCTTCATAGATTACAGCATACACCCCAATCTCTCAATGCTTTCTATACTGACATCTCTCCCCTGTATGTTAACTGCATGCAGGAAGTTGGGTCTTAAATACATTGTATCTGGAGCTGCCCTTTGATATTCAAATTTTGGGGAAAGGTCTGACAGGTAATCAACTCAATTCTTGGTAAGAACATACAAATAAATCCTGGTTTGTTTCTGCTAGGCCTCTCAGAAGAGGGACTCTCTCTATTAAGCCTCCAGCCAAAACTCCTATATAAGCTTCTTTTGTTAGCTGGGAGATGTATGAGTGTGTGTGTGTATATATATATATATATATATATATATATATATATATATACATACATACATACATA
>CAEMYA010000804.1:33001-51036 GCA_903131615.1 Diplodus sargus | reverse complement strand
ATATATATGTGTATATGTATATATATATATATATATATATGTGTATATATATATATATATGTATATATGTGTATATATATACATAGATATATATGTGTATATATATATAGATATATATATGTATATATATATAGATATATATGTGTATATATATATATAGATATATATGTATATATAGATATATATATATAGATATATAGATGTGTATATATAGATGTGTGTATATATATATATATATATGTATATATATATAGATATATATGTATATATAGATATATATATAGATATATATATAGATATATAGATGTGTATATATAGATGTGTGTGTATATATATATATATCTATATCTAGATATAGATATAGATATAGATAGATAGATAGATAGATAGATAGATAGATAGATAGATATATATATAGATAGATATATATATATATATAGATAGATATATATATATATATAGATAGATATATATATATAGATAGATATATATATAGATAGATATATATATAGATAGATATATATATATATAGATATATATATATATTATATATATATATATATATAGATCTAGATCTAGATCTAGATAGATATATAGATATCTATCTATCTATCTATCTATCTATATATACTGTGTGTGTGTATATGTATATACACACAGTTTCATTGCTAAGATCCAGGTACTGTATTGTGATGTTGTGAGTATACTTAAAGTCAGTGGTGGCTTGGTTGCACCTTTTGTGGTCCAGACGGGGGTACGGCAGGGATGCTCTCTTTCTGGGATGTTATATTCCCTTGCCATTGAACCTCTGCTGAACAAACTCAGGAGAGTCTCGGGTGTTGGTTTTCCAGGGTGTACGTCAGCACTTAAGTTATCAGCGTACGCTGATGATGTGGTGATTACCCTTAATAAACTGCAGCTAACGAGACGGCTTCAGTGTTCTCTGCCACAACCGGTCCTGGCACCAGGTTCTCTCGTTCCACCAAGAGCGACTGGTCTCCGGGTCCTGCCTCCTCCTGTCGTACTGCCGATGAGGACTGTTGTTACCCCGTGTCCACGGCTAATGGCGATAAGACGGATACCCTTCACGATTGGCATGATGTTGAGTTACTCCGCCGCCCAACTGAGGAAATTCAACAGTTGCACCACTCCAACGTGCATCTCAATCATCAAACATCTCGGACTACTCCCCCGACCCCGTTACATTCACAGGAGCTCCCGTCGAAAGTTTGTTTACTCCCAGTCCAGCCATTCAATCCCATCCCTCTGGTCAGCCGCGCGCACTGTCGCATCCCATTCACGTCATCAGTATGCTGTTGCCCCTCTTGGAGTCACAGAACGGGGCAGAAAACGCGGAGTGGATCTTAGGATGCTTCAGCCAATCCAGAGACTTACTATTCATCCTAATGTCAAAATTGAACTGCTAAATGCTCAATCTCTAACAAACAAATCTTGTCTCATACACGACCACATCCTGGACAAACATCTGGATTTAATGTGCCTCACAGAAACCTGGCACAAACCAGATGTGTTTTCTGTTTTAAATGAGACCTGTCCTCCTGGCTACCACTACCTCCAGAAAGCCTGCAGCACAGGCCGTGGCGGTGGTCTGTCTGTCATCTACCGTGATGAGCTGGATCTGTCCCCCTTGCCTCTACCTGAACTGTCCTCTTTTGAATGCCGTGCATTTAAATGTAAGCCTCCATTCCTCATGACTGTACTTCTCATCTACCGTCCACCCAAACCAAACCCAGCTTTCTTTCCGGAGATGTACAACCTCCTCTCATCATTCTATACTTCATCTGCCAATACAATTATACTGGGAGACATGAACATCCACTTAAATACCCCCTCCTGCTGTCTTGCTGCTGAATTTCTTCAAATTTTGGACTGTTTCAATCTCACTCAACATGTTGATGTACCCACTCACTGTTATGTCCGTTCAGGATGAATGAATCAGTGTTCATTTGGTAATGCCTCGCTGCATGTGTAGTGTGCAGCTGACTATGCAGGAACAGTGAAAATTTTAAAGGACCAGTTTGCTGCCCCCAGAGTATTTTATTGAGACAGTTTCTGTTCAGGCAAAGACATCAACTCCCTGGTGAGTCCGTCCATCAATATGTCTCCAACCTGAGAGGTTTAGCCAGCCATTGTAAATTCTGCGCATTGACGGAGGAGATGATACGTGATCAACTGATTGAACACACTTCATTTCCTAAAATTAGGGAGATGCTGCTCCTTGAATCAGATGATCTAACACTGACTAGGGCTGTTGCCATTGCATTCCAAATTGAAAGTGCAGCTGAATGTGCAGCGGAATTAACACAGACAGATTCATCACTAAGCCAAGCAGCACAAATAAGGGCACTGTCACATGAGCAGCAGCAGCAGTCATCTAGTGCAAGTTTGGAGATACCGGACACAGCCCCAGTCATGCATCTCACAGGACAACAGGGGCTGCGCCAGCGTCAAAGGCAGCTTTCCTGCGGTAACTGTGGATCAAGCACACAGGCCACCAGAGCCCAGAACTGTCAAGCTAATGACCAAACATGTCGTAACTGTGGAAAAAAAAATCACTTTGCAAAAATGTGCCGCTCTGCCCCCTCCAGATCGGATGGACACACCCCCTGTGGTTCACCCACCATAATCCGCCATGTAACATCAGGGCCCATGCAGTTCAAGTCATGCACAGTGAAAATAAATGATGTGTGTATTCCCCTGCTGCTAGACACAGGCGCAAGTGTCTCCCTGTTGAACGCCAGTACATACCATAATTTCTTCCATTCCCGTCCACTGTCAACACCCACTGCTGTCCTACATGGGTATGGTGACTCAAAAATTGACCTGGTGGGATCCATTACAGTGTCTGTTAGCCATGGCACTAGAGTCTTGCTCTCTTTTGTCTTCAATGTGGCCCGTCGAGGGGCGAATTTAATGGGACTGGATTTGTTCATGGCATTGGGATTTTCACTCATTGACACGGGGGGGGGGGGCTGCCATAATGACGGTCGCTGCCAGACTGCATCAGAAGTGGGCATCACTGTTTGAAGGGCTAGGCTGTCTGTCTGCTTTCGCCCATCAACCTCTCATTGACTCCTCCGTGACCCCGGTTGTCCAGCCACTGCGCCGTGTTCCACTGGCCCTGAGGGATGGAGTGTCTGTTGAGCTGCAGCGGCTGCTGGATGCCAGTATCATTGAGCCGGTTGATGCATCACCATGGATTTCAAATTTCACACACCTTGGTGTTTTCCGCTACACGAGGATGCCGTTTGGCCTTAGCTCCGCCCCCTCCTGCTTTCAAAAGGTCATGACCTCAGTGCTGGCAGGCATACCAGGTGTTGTTTTTTACCTTGATGATGTGGTGCATGGTTCTACTACCGCTACCCATGACAGCCGACTGCAAAGAGTATTCGCAGCCCTGGCCAAGCACGGACTAACCCTCAACGGCAGCAAATGTGTTTTTTCAGCGCTGGCTATCGAATATGTAAGCTTCCGACTTTCCACTGAGGGCATCTCTCCCCTTCAATCCAATGTGGAAGCCATCCTCTCCGTTCCCGAACCAACCTCGGCTGCCCAGCTCGCTTAATTCCTGGGCATGACGGGGTACTACATGAAGTTCATGCCTCAGTATTCAGCCATAACAGCCCCACTGCGCCAGCTGCTTCGGAGAGATGAGCCATGGGTCTGGTCTCCAGAATGCACAGAGGCAGTGCAAACTCTCAAGGCCTAACTTACCTCACCTCCTGTGTTGGTACATTTCGACATATCCAGTCACACCCTACAATTACAATCTGCAGTTTACCCCTGGCCGGGTTAATGTTGTCGCAGACCTCCTCTCTCATTCAGTTCCTGCCCAGGCCCCGCCCACCAGCTTCAACCACATCGAAAGTGAGATTATTCACATGCTACACACTCCGCTCGAGTCCACGGTCACACTGCAGGACCTGAAGGAAGCCTCAGAGTAGGATCCAGTCATCTCCCAGCTCTGCACCTACATTCGTCAGGGATGGCCAAGGGAACTGCCAGAGGAGCTGTTAGCCCTTTCCCGTGTCAAGCAGGAGCTCTCGTGTTAGAATGACACATGTGTGGCACGTGGGCTTTGCACTGTGATTCCGGGGGCCCTTCGCGCCCGTGTGCTGGCCATGGCACATGAGGGTCACCTGGGCATAGTGAAGCTTAAACAGAGATGCCGCGACCTGGTGTGGTGGCCAGGCATAAACAAAGACATTGAGACCCTTGTAAAAGATTGCCTAGCATGCCTTGTGAGTGGCAAAACCGGCCGCCAACCACTGCCACCCCTGCAACCTCTGGCCTGGCCCTCACAGCCATAGGAGCACCTGCAACTAGACATATTTGGCAAGATTAACGGTGCCCCCACTATCAGCGATTCCTGGTCATGATATATGATTTACACTCCAAATGGCCTGAACTGACCACCACCGGCTCTGTCACCTCTCAGATCATTTTGGACTTTCTGGAGTCCCTCTTCTCTCGCTGGGGCCTTCCACAGACTATCACCACCGACAACGGCCCACAGTTTATATCTATGGAGTTCACTTCATACCTGAAGAACAAGGGGATTCAACACATCCGCACAGCCCTGTATCACCCGCAGGCAAACGGTAGGGTGGAACGCTTCCATCAATCCCTAAAGAATGGCATCAGAGCACATCAGGCCCAAGGCTGTTCATTTAAACAAGCCATACGTCTGTCACTGCTGCACTACCGTGCTACCCAGCATTCGACCACAGGAGCCTCCCCAGCCTCACTCATGCTGGGTAGGGAGTTAAACCTACCACTGGACAGGCTCCGCCCCATCGCAGCCCAGAACACTCTCACACCAGTCAAAGCCTCAGTCACCCGGCGTCAGAAGCAGATGAAACAGTGGTTTGACAAGAAAAAGAGGGTCAGGGTGCCTGATATAGCGGTGACAGACTGGGTCAGAGCTCGCCGACCGCACAGGGAGAACAAGATGGCATCATTTTGGTCCACTCCACAGAAAGTGGCTCGCCGACTGGGCCCGTCCACATACCTCCTTGATGACGGCAGCCGCTGGCATGTTAGCTGCCTTCAGAAGGTGCCAGAACCTCCTGCAACATCAACTCGGAGCAGCGGGGAAATGAGGCCACCCAGAGCGAAGCAGGAGGACTCCATACCTCGATCAGACGCATAGTCTGAAGATACTCCCACGTCGTCACACCCAGTGCCCCCATCACCATCGGTGCCGCCCCGGCCCCCAGTCCCCACGCCACTGTTTGTCCCACCTGCAGCTGTGTGTTCTCCACGACCAGTGCGTGCCAGGGCACGGCCGATCACCTGAAGGACTTTGTGTCTACCTTTCATGTTTGAATCCCCCCAGAGAGGGGAAAATGTTATGTCCATTCAGGATGAATGAATCAGTGTTCATTTGGTAATGCCTCGCTGCATGTGTAGTGTGCAGCTGTTGTTGTCTGAAGTTTTAAGTTTCATTTTGTTCGAAAGTAAACGGAGTTAAGTGCCAAACCTCTCGTCTAGCGTCCTCTTTATATTCAACACTCACACCAGGGGGCACACTCTCGATCTGGTCATCCCGGACTCTGCCCCTATCAGCAATCTCCAGGTATATGACCTGGGTGTGTCTGACCACAAGGTCATCTCCATGGATTTACCATTGTCATCCCCCCAAGAAAAATCACCAACTCCGCTTTAGGAACCTGAAAAACATCAACCAAGAAAATTTGACTGTGGATCTCCCGTGCCTTCTTTCTGCTCAGCTTTCATCAGACAGTGATTCTGTGGATTTCTATAATAAAACCCTGGGTAACATCCTGGATCTCCATGCAACCGTTAGGACCAAAACAGTCAGCTTCTCCCGTTCAACACCCTGGTTCACTAACGAACTGCAGAAAATGAAAACAGCTGGGCGTGCTTTGGAGTGCCGTTACAAAGCCTCGGAACTCACTGTGCATAAACAAGTCTATCGGGAACATCAAAGGGCCTACTCTAAATCCCTCAGAGAAGCACAATCAAAATTTTACTCCAACATAATAAAAGAGAATACTGGAAACTTTAAGCAGCTATTCTCCACCATTAATCATCTCCTCAAGCCACAAACAGCCCCGCACATAGAAACTGCAGAAGAACACTGCAACAATTTCATGGCCTTTTTCAGCTCCAAAATTGACTCCACCCGTGCCATCCTATCTGACTGTCTCTCCACTCTACCTATACTGACTGTTGACCCACAGTCTGCGATCTCCCAGCCTCTCCACTTCTTCCCTGAAGTCTCATAGCAAGAGGTTGAGGACATCATCAGGAGGATGAAACCCTCTACTTGTGCCCTTGACCCCTTTCCTACAGTCCTGGTGAAAACAAACATCTCTATTATAAGTCCTCTGATCACCACAGTGATAAACCACTCCATCCAAGCTGGCTATGTTCCACCTGCCCTAAAAACGGCCATAATCAGACCAATCCTTAAAAAACCCTCCTTGGACCCTGAAATCCTTGCCAACTACAGGCCCATTTCCAACCTTCCATTTCTCTCCAAGGTACTAGAAAAAGCTGTTTCTGCCCGCCCACAGGATCACCTGAAACAAAACAACCTTTTCGAAAGGTTTCAGTCTGGTTTTCGCTCCGCCCACAGCACTGAAACAGCTCTTATGAGGGTCACAAACGACTTGCTGATGACGGCTGATGCTGGCTCACCCTCTCTCCTCATCCTCTTTGACTTGTCTGCAGCATTCGACACTGTCGACCACTGTATACTTCTCAACTGCCTATATCACACCATCGGACTTACTGACACCGCTCTCGACTGGTTCCACTTGTATCTCACCGACAGGACCGAGTACGTCTCCATTGGAGGTCCAAGATCAGGGACACACACTGTCACCTGTGGGGTCCCTCAAGGATCAGTCCTTGGCCCCACCCTTTTCACACTCTACATGCACCCCCTTGGCCAGATCATAAGTCGCTTTGGAGTCTCATTTCATTGTTATGCAGATGACACACAACTGTACATTAAAATGGACTCAAGCCCCTCTGCAACTTTGCTTCCACCATCACCACTATCTACTATCACCACCTGTCTGGAGGAGATAAAGGCGTGGATGAAGCACAACTTCCTGCAGTTAAACAGCTCCAAAACAGAAGTCATACTTGTTGGCACCCCTCACCAGATCCAGTCATCCTCCATCAATATTGCCAAACTCCGACCCTCACTCTCCTTTCCTGATGCCGAAAAGCTCGTCCATGCCTTTGTCTCCTCCAGGCTGGATTACTGCAATGCACTACTGATTGGAACCCCCAGCAAGAGCATCCAAAGGCTCCAGTATGTGCAGAACAGTGCTGCTAGGATCCTGAGAGTGTGAAAGTATGAACACATCACACCCATCCTCCATTCACTTCATTGGCTTCCCATCTCTGCCAGGATTGATTACAAGGTCTCCCTCCTCACCCACCAGTGCGTCCATGGCAACACCCCCTCCTATCTTAAAGAACTGCTAACCACACAAACCCCATCTCGACCCCTCCGCTCGACCAACTCTCACCGTCTCCACCCCCCCAGGACTAAGTTCCGCACCTTAGGAGACCGAGCATTCTGTTCTGCCGCCCCTCGTCTATGGAACAGCCTTCCTGAATACCTGAGGGCACCACAGACTGTTGAATGTTTTAAAAAAGGACTTAAAACTTTCCTTTTTAGCAGAGCCTATGACCACTAAGTTGCTATTGACTTTCAGGTGTTTTTTTTTCTTTTTTTCTTTTACTAATGTTTTCTTTATTGGTGCTTTTCCTGTAGCACTTTGAGATTTATTTAAATGTAAAGTGCTTTACAAATTAAATATATTATTATTATTATTATTACTTGGGGGTGTTTTTGGGGGAGGAATCCATGCTAGGAAAAAACTAGGAGAAAATAGGGGGCAAGCTTAGAAAATGGAGATGGTCTCTTCCAAGCATGTCATATGGAGAGCACACACTAGTGATCAACAATCTGGTGTCCTCTTCTTTATGGCACAGACTGGCTTGTGTAGATCCCTCCCCCTAACTTGCTCTCCAGAATGCACGGAGGACGTTTGGACTCCCCCTGCTGGGTAGGATCAGCAGTGACTGAATTGTTCTGCAGAACATTTTAACTCTCGGTTCTGTGGTGGACATTGCCGGATCTGATTTAAACAATGCAGCTGCATTAGCAGCAAGGCTTGGAATAGGATCAGAGAGGATTATCAAGCAGCTCCTTGGACACTGGAAACACTGTCTGACTGGACACAAGTGTGTCCTGTTAGAGAACTATTGTAATGGTGTGACTGTGCCTAATGCTGACGATCCTTTTCCTCCTTTAGATGTTCATCCTAGGTTTGGTAACTGTATTGGTTCTTTCCTGGAGGAGAACAGTTGTACTCTGCTAAACCTACAAGAGGTCAAAGGTAAAGCTGTGTACAAAATGATGGTGAAGTGTCTTTAACAAGAATAAGCTTCATGAACGTGTTGACACACCATCTCCCAAGGTCACCTGCACTTGGGAGATGATGTCAAACCTGCCTGGAGAGGATTGTATAAGCCCCTGTTAACAGAGGGTAGCCGACCTACAGTGGTGGCTCTTACATGGCGCGATAGCAGTCAATGCTTTCCTGACTGTTATTAACAGAGGTGTTAGTGATGTATGTCCTTTCTGTCCTCACAAAGAAACTGTATTCCACTGTTTTTCAGAGTGTGTGCATCTGGCACCATTGTTCATCGTGTTGGCAGTCGTGGGCGTGAGCAGAGTAGTCACATGGTGTGTCATTCTCTCCAGGATGCGCTGCAGGGAAAATAAACATTTAATCATGAATGCTCATTACGTATTTGTAGCCTACTTAGTCATTTAGATAGTAGGCTAATATAGCTAATATACACTTACAGCCTGTGTTGCCTTCATATAAGGCTTATATAAGGCTTTTAATTTTTTGCGGCTCTAGACAGATTTATTTTTTGTTTTTTTTGGTCCAATATGGCTCTTTGAACATTTTGGGTTGCCGACCCCTGGGCTATACTGATGGTTACTTTTGTAGTTATCTGTGGGAAATAAAGAAAGCCAAATGAAATGTGAGTTATTTTTATTTTTCTGGTTGCTAAAAGGTGATTGATTAACCTGCGAAGTGATTTAAAAAAAAAAAAAGAAAGAAAAAACTCTGATCTGAAAGCACGTCAGCGATGACGTGTAGCCTGATATTCGCTGTGCAGCCGGAGAATAGAAATGAAGGACTGATGAGAAGCGGTCTACTGTTCGGTTCAGTCCTCGTCAGGGAGTGAGAGCTCATCTAAATCAATCTAAATTCTCCTCCTGGTGTAAAAACTATGTGAATTATTTCTGCTTCAACATGATCGGACTGAGAAGGAAAGGACAGCCGCTGTCAGACAGCTCCGTCAGACTCAGGGTTTCTTCAGGTAAACCTGCCAGTGAGCAGGTTAGGTTCACAGAGTAAGTTACCACAGTAACAGACCCAGAGTTTAAGTTACCTCTTTTTTTGGAACTGAAAACTCAGAGTTTCTCTCATCTCAGGGTTAACAAACTCAGAGTTTTCATAAAACCCGCTTTCTGGAATACCCCCCACGCCTGCTATCATCAGCAACAGCGTCAGCAACTATGTTTTTGGCCACTAGTGTTGTAGAAGCATGTGCCGCTGAGAGATGCTTCATTAGATTAGAGTTGCTTACAACGGACGTGGAGATTAAAGTGGTGTCTGTACTTCCACTTTGAAAACGTTAACTTTCCCTCCGGACTCACCTTGCTGCAGCTTACCTCTGCTAGTTTGTGAGTGTGAGGCTGCTGTGTTTCTTGTGTTGTTTGTGTGTAAACCGAACATTGCCACTGATTGGCTTAAGAACTCTCACTCAACATTAGAGAGCCAATCATCATCACTTATGCGGTTGTCTCGCCCCTCCCTCCTCCCTTTACCGGAGGAAAATAAAGCAGCTCTGCAGCTCCGGTGGCTGAGAGCCAAGTCGGTGACAACAGCCTCAATGATCAGCTTCAGTTTGTAACACGCCACATTTAATCGTCGGTAACAGCAACGGCGTCGTAACGATGGAAATAGTAAATAGTTAGATTACCCGTTACTGTTAGTAACCCGTCAGTAACGCCGTTATACCCAACACTGGCTATGACTTGTCGATTTGTATACAGATGCGTGAAAATTTTACTCTACTTTGATCCACTTTGTATGGATTTATTTTAGGAGCAAAATGCGAATGAAAGGGTTGAAATCCGTACTCGCACGTGTGCTCCCTTTTTATTTTTTCTACTTGCACAATCTAGTTTTAGGCGCATATGCGAGTAAAATGCTCGAGCTGTACAGCCCTGGGTCCTAGCACAGTCCCTGCTAATTAGTAAATTACCACAGAATGACTCTGAACATAGATAAGACTGTATGGTCCCTGTAAATAACTGGCCATCTTAACTTGTTGAGTTAAAAGTAAGTCATTATTGATATTGTGTGGAAACGGAATAAAAAAAGTGGATGTTTGGGAGGTAAAAAAAAATGGTTAGCAGTTATGGAAAGTGTAAAAAAGTTTAATTTGATTGGATGATAAATGTATGAAGGGTTAGGATTATCTATGCATATACAGAGAGGCAGGAAAGAAGAGAATATGGAGGATCACAGGTTTCACGGTAATGGTAATAAAGCATTTAACTAATTGTACAATACCAAATAGCCATTGCTAAATTAGTTTGTAAACTAATTTGTGAACTAATTTATCTGTTTATAAAAAGTGTCACGTAAAGGCTAAATGGAGAGGCTGAAAGCAGAAGCTAAATGGCTAAGTAAATGGAATAGCTAACAGAAAAGGAAAAGCAGTGGGTAAATGGAAATGGAAATTAAAGCTGCAAGCAGCGATGAAGGGACCCTCGCAGTCCACGCGCGTCGGCGCCTGCACTCGTCAGGGCTTGTTCATGCAACACCCTCTGTGTTGTTCAGGCAGTGAGGCTGAAAACTAAGAGGGCTGAAAGAGCTTAAAAATATGAACAGTTTGATAGCTGAACAGTTTCTCCAGCTATAAAGCTGACGTCAGCTGTCCGGTGGGGATTGGCGGACGGCGGAGCAAACCGGATCAGAGCCGTAATGCAACGGACATGTATCGAGGGGAAATTCCGGGTTAAGCACTGATGCTTCTTGCAGTTGGGTCGGATCGAGGTTGGATCATGTTCTCACCACAAACGAACTGTACCAGAGTTTGTTTGGAACCGGACTGAGACCACCTCTTCAACGAGGTGTCAGACCGGTTGTTTTAGTCTGCACCCGAGTGCGATTGATGTGTTCACACCTTCAAATCAAATAAAATCAAATCAATTTTATTTATATAGCCCAAAATCACAATCACATTGTCTCAATGGGCTTTACAGTCTGTACAGTGAACAACATCCTCTGTCCTTAGACCCTCGATTCGAGTAAAAAGATAGACGGAGAAGGAGAGAGACACAGTAAACACAGCTATCGATCTCACGGAAGTCCCGATGTGCGTCACAGGTGGCGTCACGTCACGTCACAGGCGTCACGGAGAAGTGTTGTCTCATCACCTTCCCAAACGAACTGCACCAAGGGGGGTAAACGCTCCAGGATTCGATTCAACCGAACTAAACAAGGCAGGTGTGAAAACTCCCTTAGGCTCAAAATTAACATTGCGGCTTATGGGGGAGTTGCTGGAGTGCTTGTCGCTCTGGGGCTTCTACAGCCAAAAGTGTAAGTCCCACATCTAAAAAAAAAAAGAATCAGCTGAAAGCCAACAAGACTTCCTAAATTTCTATGTATATACAATCTGTGTGAAGTAAAAGATGTGGGATCCAAATCAAGCTGAAGAGAATATTTTCTCAAGTTTTTCAGGCTGCTCTCCACTCTAGCGATGATGTCACGCACTGTAGATCACGCAATACACACCTGTTATAAAATCAGAAGCCTTCCTAAAAATCCTTAAAACGAAAACTGTGATGATTTGAAAAACGTAAAAGATTTTAAAAAACTGAATACATGCCAATAGTTCAAGGTCTTCTGACTCTTTAAAAGTTGGAATGTTGTCTGTAGCTCAAACTATGAGGTACAAGAAGAGGTTGAAAGTTGATGAGTTTTGAAGAGGATTTGAAGATTTTCCCATTTACTTCCATTCACTCTAATTAGACTGCGACCAGAGCGCCGCCTATTGGCCGATTTGCACCAAATTTTACACAAACCCTCACCAGTCCATGGAGCACAATATGAACATTTACGTGATCATCAGACAGTATTTTATAAAGATGTGCAAGATTGTCTGTTTTCAACACAATATACAAGAATTTGTTGTTTTATATTTTGCACATTTTATGGACTATCAAAGTTCTTTTGATAACTTTCTGTCAGGCGGGTCCACAGATGCTTCATGCAAAGTTTGGTGCAAATTGGTCAAATCGTCTAGGAGGAGTTTGAAAAAGTAGGTTTTTCATTTTTGTCGTGATTTTGCAAATGGAAAGTTTATTTATTTATTTATTTATTTATTTATTTATGTTGTTTATTTCGGGCATGTCAATTCATCATCATCACATTTCATCATTGTTCAAATAATACATTACACATGGCCGAAAGGGAAAGCGGGAGAAGCCAAAGCTTATCTAGTCCCGCCCCCATTACCCACAGGATAAAATCTTCATCCTAATCTTTTGTTAACTTTTGCATTTTACATTTTTTACCTAACAATTTCTTTTACTATGAAATTTGACAAAAAATATTACAGCAGTAGCATACAGAGCTGAATTCAACTCTAGACAGTACATACAGATTACGTGTGTGTCTGCACGTGTCCATATTAGTCCGTCATGAGTGAACAACAGTCTCATCTTATAGCCAGGCATGTCACAAGTTTAGAATGATGGTCCAATCGACAGAGAGCAAAAGTCCAGTGTATTTATTATTTGTTGGGATGGTGTGAGAGCCCTTTCTGTGCCATTTTTATTTTATAAATCCGTCTCATCTGCAGCTTTCGACGCTGTTAACTTCGCCATATCCTCCCGATTAGTTCCTACGTCAACTCGCATCAGTGCCACGTACTCACGAATTGCGGAGATGTCAGAGCGCATCCCGACCACAGCACTCCGAGTATTGGCGATGTCCGCCCGCGCACTGGTCTGCCCAGTAGCGATCTTTTTCATTTTCTGATATTGCATAAAGATTCCAAATCCCAGAACGATCATTCCAATTGTCATGAACGTGAACATGTACACGTCCTCGACATCTTCCACATCCAGTGCGGCAAGGCGGATGACTTTCCACTCTCCCCAAGCATCCATAGCGTAGCCGGATATGAAGGTCCCGTCCGGGCATGTCGGTTCACCAGAACCCGCACGCCGTGTTGAGAACACTCTGTCGATGGCATTCAGTGACCAACTTAGCAACTCCATCGTGGATTGATCGATTGGTTGAGAACGTTGTTGAACAATATTAGACAAGTCTCCAATCGAGTGACTTTAGTGTGCCAATTTACAGGGCTCAGTGAAGTTCTTCACAGCTCAGAAGAACTTGTGATAACTAACAGTAGTGTCACAGTTTGTATTCGTACCTAAGTTATCTCCACATTGTTGATACACATTATAACAACATCCTGCTACGTGCAACTGGCATTGGCCTTGAATCATACAAGTTTCTCAGGTTCAACTTATTGTTTGGGTACAGAATGTTTTTTGTTATGCTCACATGCCGTCTCAACACAGTGTCTGTTGATTCATGACTCTGACCTTAATCAACCATCCAGTATTCTGTATTGATCAACGGTTGAATTTACATATTTTTTCTTAAAACTACTTAGTGTTGTTGATTTTTTGACACATCTTCTAGCTCATTCCATAGTTTAACACCTGTTACCGATAAGGAAAAGGATTTTAACGTAGTTCGTACCTTCCTTTGCCTGAAAATCATGTTCCCTCTGAGATTGTAACTCTTCTCTCTGTCTAGGAAAAGTATTTGCAGTTTGTGAGGGAGGCTTTTGTTAGCTGCCTTATACATCATTTGTAGTGTGCGATAGTTTATTAAGTCATACAGTTTGAGTATTCTTGATTCGATAAATAACTGATTTGTGTGTGCCCTATAGTTGGCATAATGTAAGATTCTCAAGGCTCTTTTTTGGAGTATTAACAAAGGCTGTGTGGAGCCTTTATATGTGTGCCCCCACACCTCTGCACAGTATTGCAGGTGTGGAGTTACTGCGAAAGTGGGCGTGGCCTACACCACACAATTCATCTGAATTGAGGGAACATGTAGAAATAAGGTTTGACAATGTGCGACACATTATGTGGGAGTTACAAGCCAAAAATGTTTTCACATGGAAAATAGCGCCACCTGCTGGTCGTTTCTGGTGTGTGAGTTACAGGGGCCATTCTAGACCACCCCCATGAATTTCATTTCCATAAGTGTTAGGGTGTGGGCACAGTGCCAAATATTAAAATAGACAGCCACCAGAGCGCTACCTAGTGTCGGAATGGTAAACCCTTCATCAGCTCTCCTCAGGAGAGCAGTGACAATAATTGTACTAAGTTTCATGTTAATCCGATGAACCTATGTGGAGGTATAAAATACTTCAATTTAAAGAGCGCCACCTTGTGGTCGTCGCCTAAAATTTCGCACAGGAGCTCAGGGGCTTATGTGGAAGTAGTTACATGAGTTTCATGTCATTAGACCACACCAATGTGGAGATATGCAATACTTTCTGTTTTGAACCAAATTTGCAGGAAGTTGTTATTTAATAACTTGAGTATTGTTTGGCCTATCAAAATTCTCTTAGCAACTTTTTGTGAGGAGGGTCCACAGATGCTGTGTGCCAAGTTTCGTGCAAATCAGTGAAATCGGCTGCGAGGAGTTCGAAAAAGTAGGTTTTAGACATTTCGCGAATTTGCGAAAAAAGAAAAAGGTAGGCCGAAATGGGCGTGGCCTATACGATAACATTCAGCACAATTCACTGAACGTGTGGATAGGTTTTTGAATATGCGACAAAGTATATGGGAGTTATGAGCTAAAACGCACTTTCCTTAATAACAGCGCCACCTAGTGGTGTAAATTCAGAATGACAATAGATTATAACATTTTTCGCCAGGTGTGACTTATATTCCAAGTTTGGTGAGTTTTGGGGTATGTTCAGGTAGTGAAAAATGCGATCATTTTGGATAAAGAAAAAATAAATAAATAAATAATCCTTCGAAAAACAATAGGGACCTCACAGGTTCCCTGCTCGGGCCCTAATAATAATCATTCGAAAAACAATAGGGACCTTGCAGGTTCCCTACTCGGGCCCTAATAATAAGAATCATTCTAAAAACAATAGGGACCTCGCAGGTCGAGACCTGCTCGGGCCTTTACTAGAACCGCAAGCAGTTATGAACGGGGACATCCGTCATAGCGCCACCTATAGGCCAATTTGCACCAAACCTGGCACAGAGCCTCTAGATGACTTAAGGAACAATTGACTTAAGTTTGATGTTGAAAGCATTTAGTCTGACCGAAGTATGAAACAATATGTGTTTTTTAACTAGCAAAAAAGATTGTTTGGTTATAACTAGCAGATTTCCAAAGTTCTTTTGACATTTTTTCATCAGACACATCTGGAGATTCTATGTGCAAAGTTTCAGGCAGATGGCGCTTAAATTGTAGGAGGAGTTCGAAAAAGTAGATTTTGCATATGTGGCGATTTAGCAAACGAAATGTGCAGCAGAAGTGGGCGTGTCCTATGTTAGAGAACCCAGCTCTATTCAGGGAACATATGGATATAAGATTTGCGAATGTGTTATTTAAAATGTGGAAGTTACAGGCGAAAACGCGATTGCATCCATTATAGCGCCACCTAGTGGAGTACATGTGCAATTTTTGGAACTGTGTCCTACCTCAAACCCTGCTATGTGCCTCTGGTGAAGAGGAAGCCTACGACCACAAGGACTGTGAGGAGGCGGTCGGAGGAGGCTCATGAGGCACTGCAGGGCTGCTTTGATGTAACTGACTGGCCTGCACTCTGTGAGCCCCATGGGGAGGACATTGATGGGCTCACTGAGTGCATCACAGATTACATACATTTCTGTGTGGACTGCAATGTCCCTGCTCGGACTGTCACCTGTTATGCTAATAATAAACCTTGGATCACTAAGGACATCAACGTCATCCTGAATGAGAAGAAGAGAGCGTTCAGAGAGGGCAACCGGGATGAGGTGAGGAGAGTGCAGGGGGTACTGAAACTTAACATCAGAGAGGCGAAAGACAATTACAAGAGAAAGCTGGAGAATAAACTTAAGCGAAACAACATGAGGGATGTGTGGAGTGGCATGAGAACCATCACCGGGTTCCAAAAGACTGGTAATATGGGGTTGGAGGGCCGTGTGGACCGGGCCAATGAACTGAACCTCTTTTTCAATAGGTTTGATACTGGGGCCCCTCTCCCACAAGACTCTGCTGCTGGCTGCCCAACAACAACTGCCACTTTACCTCCCCCTCCTCCTCCTTACAGACCCCTTGTCTACCCCCCTCCACCTCAATTCACACCCACCTACTCCACCCCTCCCCCCTGCTCTGCATCATGTCTTCCACAACCTGAGGACCTCACCTCTCCCCCAACTGTCACCACTAGAGTGTTCTTTACTCCTGATCTGGTGAGAAGACAGCTGACGAAACTCCACTCTGGCAAAGCTGCAGGTCCTGACGGTGTTCTTCCCAGGGTGCTTAAAGCCTGTACCCCCCAGCTGTGTGGAGTACTCAGTCAAGTTTTCAACCTGAGCCTGCACCTCCAGAGGGTCCCTGTGCTGTGGAAGACGTCCTGCCTCGTTCCTGTGCCAAAGACGCCGCGTCCCAGCGGCCCTCAGGACTACAGGCCTGTGGCCCTGACATCCCACATCATGAAGACCCTGGAGAGACTCGTCCTGGAGCAGCTAAGGCCTATGGTCAGGCCGTTCACCGATCCACTATAGTTCGCCTACCAGCCCCGACTGGGAGTTGAGGACGGCATCATCTACCTGCTGAACAGAGTCTACACTCATCTGGACAAGCCGGCGAGCACTGTGAGAGTCATGTTCTTTGACTTCTCCAGTGCTTTCAACACCATCCGTCCAGCTCTACTGGGTGAGAAGATGGCTGCCATGCAGGTTGAGGCCCCCATCATGTCCTGGATTGTAGATTACCTGATGGGCAGACCACAGTACGTACGTCTACAGAACTGTGTGTCGGACAGGGTGGTCAGCAACACTGGGGCCCCACAGGGGACTGTCCTCTCTCCCTTCCTCTTCACCTCTGACTTCAACTATTGCACTCAGTCTTGCCACCTTCAGAAGTTTTCTGATTCAGCAATAGTTGGCTGCATCGAGAAGGGTGATGAGAATGAATACAGGACTGTTGTAGGTAACTTTGTGACTTGGAGTGAACGGAATCATCTGCAGCTCAACGTGACAAAAACAAAGGAGCTCATAGTGGATCTGAGGAGGGCGAAAACACCAGTGACCCCTGTTTCCATCCACGGGGTCCCTGTAGACACTGTGGAGGAGTACAAGTACCTGGGGGTGTACTTTAATAATAAGCTGGACTGGTCTAGAAACACCAAGGCAGTCTATAAAAAAGGCCAAAGTCGCCTCTTTTTCCTCAGGAGACTGAGGTCCTTTAACATCTGCCAGACGATGCTGAGGATGTTCTACGAGTCGGTTGTAGCCAGTGCGATCTTCTTTGCTGTCACATGTTGGGGCAGTGGGCTGAAGGTCGCAGATAACAACAGACTGAACAAACTGATCAGAAGGGCCGGTGATGTCGTGGGGGAGGAGCTGGACACTCTAACGACCGTGGCAGAGAGGAGGATGCTGTCCAAGCTTCAGTCCATCTTGGATAATGTCAAACACCCTCTTTACGACACACTGGCCCAACAGACGAGCACGTTCATTCCTGCCTGTGGTCATTAAACTCTATAACGCCTCCCTAAGAGAGTCCCCCCTCCTTCTGTAACCTGACTCAAACATGGACAGTCATTTCTTTTTGTACTTCTTGCACATTATTTAACTGTATATTTGATCTTTTGTGTATGTATGGATGTAT
>CAEMYA010000804.1:9952-32702 GCA_903131615.1 Diplodus sargus | reverse complement strand
ATAGCTATATAGCTCTAATATATATATATATAGCTATATATATAGCTATATACATATTTAAGTTTATTTATATTTATGTTTATATTTATATTTATATTTTGCTCTTAATAGATGTTGCTTGTATATCTGGAGCTTGTAACAAAAAAAATTTCCCCCTGGGATTATTAAAGTATTTCTGATTCTGATTCTGATTCTGATTATTCTATCTGTACCATATACATTTCAAAGCTCTCAGCATTATAGTTTGGCTGAAATTAATGTTTGTTGTTTATCTTGTAATAAGCCACGTCCACATTGACCAGTCATGACCACCTTCAAGATATGGCCTCAGGATTGGCCCTACATCTTACCAACCAAATTTCGTAAAAATCGGTGGAGCCGTTCAAGAGATATAAACTTCCCATATTTTTAGCACCCCCTAGTGGGCAAAATTCGCCAAATTCAGCTCATCCCTTCCCAGTTTTATGGCAACCAAGGATCTCAAATTTGGTGTTAATAGCATTTAGTTCGACCGAGGTATCAAACAGCTATAACATTTTTTTATAGCTAGCTACAGAAATTTGTTAGTGAATAATTTGGGCAGTTTTTGACCGAGTAAAATTATTTTGATAACTTTAGATCAGGTCCAGCTGAAGAGTGTACGTGCCAAGTTTCATGCAGATCGGACAAAATCCCAAGGAGGAGTTCAGAGTTTTCCAGTTTTTGCGATTTTGCGAAAAACCATCCGGTGTGGGAGTTATAGGCAGAAATGCGTTGGCCTAGGTTATAGCGCCCACTGCAGGCGGATATATGTAGTTTTTTGTGTCTGAGGCACGTGCAGGTGTCTGCACCAACCCTCCAAATTGCACCGCCCTCCCTTGCACAGTTTAGCCTGCAGCACCACTTTTAGCAGGAGAAAAATAAAAATCTTTACAATTTTCAAAAGGGTTCCTGGCACCGCTGGTCCTAGGAAACGCTTCTGCTTGCATACGCGTTCCCTCGGCCCCTCTGGCTTGGCCCCTAATAATAATCATTTGAAAAACAATAGGGTCCTTGCAGGTTCCCTGCTCTGGCCCTAATAACAACTTCCTGCACATTTCGTTCCAAACAGGAGGTTTTGCATATCTCCACAATGGTATGTCCAAATGACATGAAACTTAGTACAATTGTTGTCAGTGCCCTCCTCAGGATATGACACGAACTACTTACCGATCTGCCACTAGGTGGCGCTCTAGTGGCTGTATAATTTCATATTTGGCACTGTGCCCACACCACAAGACTTATGGAAATGAAATTCATAGGGGTGCTATAGACTGGCCCCTGTAAGTCACACACCAAAAATGACCAGCAGGCGGCGCTATTTTCAATGCAAAAGCGTTTTTGTCCCATAACTCCCATACGATATGTCGCACATTGTTAAAGCTTATATCTCCGTGTTCCTGAATTCAGCTGAATTGTGTGGTGTAGGTCACGCCCACTTTTGCAGTAACTTTCAATTCACTAAATTGCGACAAATGAAAAACTTACTTTTTCAAACTCCTCCTAGCCAATTTGACCTATTTGCACCAAACTTTGCATGTAGCATCTGTGGACCTTCCTGACAAAGTTATCAAACGAATTTTGATAGTCCAAAAAACGACTATTCGACTAAATGACAAATTCCTGCACTTTGTGTTCAAAACAAACAGTCTTTCATATCTTGACCAAATACAGTCCAATTAACACAACACCTTTGGTAATTGGCCCAATGAGCATTTGTGCAAAATTTGGTGCAAAATCGGCCAATAAATGGCGCTTTTATGGCTAAATGTAAAAAAAAAACAGCTGAAATATCTTCACTTTTGAGTGGACAGGCTTTCACCACCAGAGGGCAGTGCTGCCTTGCTAATGGATACAAACCTCTGTTTAAGAGTCTGTAGGGTAACACAGTGGTGGTCGTCTCATTATTTGTCCTTCATGCAGATTGCAGGGCGTTCTTCTGACTTCAGCATACATTATTTAATACCAGCGGGAGCAGGCCACCAAATTATAAAGGAACAGCTTCCTCAACCGAAGTTGTTGCGTGAACAAGCCCAACGGCAGCATGCGCCGACGCGCGTGGACTGCGAGGGCCCGTTCATCGCTGCTTGCAGCTTTAATTCATTAATGTATTTTGAAATTATGTCCTAATTGGCTGTTGTTTTTGTTTTATTGTATCATTATTAATAATAATAATAATAATAGTGGCGGATACATTAATTTGTAAACTAATTTATGAATTACTTTTTTTATTGTACAAAAAGTGTTTACTATTTCTGCGACACTTGTCTAAGAGAGGGAGAGTAATGGCAAACCCCATGGGCAGGGGCGCCGCCAGGGATTTTGGGCCCCATGAAAAAAAAATCTAGTTGGGCCCTTGTATAGGTTGCCCATGTCTCAAAGGGCCCCCTGTCAGTGCCGGGCCCTTGGAATCGTCCTAACCTTTCCCCCCCCCTGGCGGCACCCCTGCCCATGGGGATTTAGACCTTTTAAGAAAGAGGGAGAAGAGAACGTAAAGGTGTGGTGATAAGCGCCTTCACACTTAGGGATGTAATGGATAATGGAGATGAGAGACAGCAAAAGCCACTTCACTTGTTAAAGGCCTTTTGATTTGCGTACTTTGAAGTTAGTGGAGGCATATTAGAAGTATGTGAGGTCACCAGAACTAAATAAATCAATAAGAATGATAAAGATGCAACATTTTATAGACTTTCCTGACATGTCTTTGCTGTTCCTCAGTTACTTCTGCTGTATGAAGTGTTCGGTATTTAGTGTTAGCATCAGTTGAACAGTGAAAGTGATAGGGACAAAGTCGTACACCTATTACCTTAATTTCACGACATCGTGATTAGAAATAGCGTGACAATATTTACCAACCTATCACACTGCTATTTCTTGTCAAGTTCGCCAATCTATGAATGCACTGTATTGCTCCTTGTCATTGTATTGTTCTGTTTAAACAGCAAAGGGAGCAGTCATACTGCTCAAGAAGACAGACCCGCCTTTCTCCGCCACTGATTGGTTTGGTGGTTTCGTTCTCAAAGCTTGACTCTGTTACTTTAGAATTCCACTGGATGCATGTCCGTTGTGAAACTGCTGAACAGCTTGAGTTGTGAGACCGAGTTCACGCGGGACTGCAGTTATACATATGTGTTGTAAACAAAACAACATAGAGTGTTCCCAACCAAAGGACTGGAAGAATTGCTTTGACTTGCCTCTTTTTTTTGATTTTCGTGGTGTCATCAACACCGAACACACTACTTTTATTTTACAATAGAAGGATAGCAGAAGGACCTCAATTAAAAAGTAAATTGTAAAGATCACATCTATTCTACATATCCACACATTTATTATGAAAGGATATTGTTCAGGTCATTTTTCTTCTTCTTTTTTCTTTTTAAATATCATGATGAATATTGTAACGTGGACTATATATATTGTGATGATATCTTGTTACATCTTTAAAATCTTTTGTCACCCATTTTATGCCTTTTTTTGGCACAGAATGAAAAATTTCATCAAATTAAGTTTATAGTCGTATACAAAATTATTCACAGTGCAATATACAGTGAAATCTGTATTTCACTGCATTGATAAAATGCATAATTTCCCCACAATTAACCATTTCCGTGTTGTATGAAATAACGCTTGCAATTGTTATATTCAGATAGACTTGAAAAAATATGGACTAACTTTTAAGATCACCATCATAACAACCAAGGTCTCTGTGTTCTCAGTGAGTTAGTAAGAGGTTTCCTGTAGCATTTCTGACTTCTAGTAACGCTATGGGACTTTTTTGTAATCGGTAATTTTAATGTTTTGAAACCAGAGAAAGACAACATCAGATCAGATAGCCATCAACATAAGACTATAAGAAAACAAACAAGATACAAAGAATAGAAAAGGATAAAAATTATACAATTAGACAAGAAAACAAATCTAACACTGCTGACAGACTGAATAAAAGAATATTAAAAATGGAAAATAACAGCAATTAATATAAAATACAAAAATTACAAAAAACATACATTAATATACATTCACACATACATAAATATACTTTGACAGATGTGTAGGTGGTCAGGTTTGAGCCGGTATGTTGTTGCATAGTCATATTAGCGACCTTTGATAAGGGAGATGTAATTCCCCCACTTTGCACAGTATTTATCTACCTGATTGGTCAATGTAAAGGAAATGCACTCATGCGCAGCCACAATACCAAGCTGAGAAAACCGCATCCTGACTGGCGGCAGGGAGATCGCTTTCCATTCTGTTGCAATAAGTTTTCTCCCCATTATGAGGCATGTCTGGACCCAGTCAGCCTGTGATACAGGTTTCAAAGAGAGAGGGTCACCCAGTACAAAGCTCGGGCAGAATGGAATATCTTTTTAATAATTTAAAGATAATTTTGATATTCTCATGTACAGCAGTCTAAAATTGTTGTACTACAGGGCAGGACCACATCATGTGGATGAGAGTGGCCCGTCAAAGTCTTATTTGCTGCACCATAGGCTCATATTGATCTAAAAATATTTTTCTTTTGTCATAATAGTGCTGAAGATCTTTTTTGCAACGTTGATTCAGCAAAGCTTCTTTCACTCCCATTCAGTCAACCCTCCCACTCCATCTGTACACACACATACACACACAGACTGTGGTCTGAGGCCCCACAAGTTATGCCACCTCCCCCTCTGATACAAGGGGGAGATGGGGGGTCAATGTTTTCAAGTTGAACTATGAGGTAAAACTATGGTCATGACAAGGAAGAAAACACCAAATACTTAGAGGACCAGCTACGATACCGATAATATCACAATACAGCAATCCTGTTATAATCAGTTTATGTCAATACAATCATATAACGATACATCACGATAGCTGTCTAACTGAAGAATACAAAATGCCCATAAAATGTCTCGTGCATCCCCCTTGTTTTTAGCTCGTATAAATGCATATCCCACTTGTTATCAATAAAGTGGGCAGGGATTGTCATCGCAGGTGAGCACAATTTTCTGTGCAGACTGGAGTTCATCCTCCACTTTTCCTCTCAAATCGTCATAAAGAGCTGGAATAGCTTTTTTCTGTGAAATATTTTCTGCTCAGTATTTGATATTTTGGTTCCAGGACAGCATTTGTCGGAAAACTTTATTTTTGACTACACTGTACAGGCAGACGTCCTTGCAGCTCAAGCCAGTGATGACTTGACGAGAAAGGAAGCTTCGCTTTAAACATTGCTTTCACCACTGCAGGTTGACTTTCAACCTTAGCATTTATTGCTTTCTCAATGATGAGATCAGAGTGGGGGTGTTGCACGTTGTTTTGCATGCTCGTGGTGGTCTCCATGTACTTTACTTTTACCAGACAGTTCTTGCATATCGCGTAGTCAACCGATTTTGTTTGTGTGGCTGGGACATCTCTTAATGTAACTTTCTTAACTTTGCTGTCTGCCATGATCTGACTGTAACCTTCCCCTTCTTCTGCCAAGTTTCTCTCAGTCATGTGATAAGGGTTACCAAGAGGAGCCATAGATAGCAATGCTGGGGAGTGAAATTGGCCGGGGAATCTGTTTAGAGAAAGTTTAGAGAGATTTTTTAAAATTAGAATATTGATATTTGGTGCCAGTGTATCCTTATTCGTATTGCATAAGGAAGGACAACAATATATTGGTATATTGATATTCTGTTTTCTATTTTTGTTGAGAGCCGCGCATGTGACGCACGAAAAATATGGTTAAAACTAGGCTGCTGCCGCACCTTAATACTGCTCATGCGGGCTGTGTCACTGCTCTTACTGGTTTATGTGGGCATGCTAATGAAAAATGTAAACTCACACGTGCTTCTCCAGAGGCAATGTTGCCTGGGTGTTATTTGTGTGTCAGATGTCTTTGTCCATAGAATGGGTGTAATGCTGGGCTCCTGGGAAAAAAAAGATTCCAGCATCCAAGCAATCTTAAAGAAAATCGAATAGTCTGTTCCCTTCTGCTGAGAAATGTACTGTGTGTATGTTGTGTAGTTTTTGCTTTATAAAAGTGTTCTCCGTGGTTCTTCCTTTTAAAAGTATTGGTTGTCCTGCTCGATATAGATGCAGTAAGAAAATACGGAGTACTGTTAAATGTGCTTGTTCTGTTGTGGTATTACATCTGCTCAAACTAATCACGTTTGACAGCAACACTGCCACCCCAGCTTTATATGTAGCACCAAGGGCAGGGTACCCCTATTATATGGTTTGCATATATGATAGCAGGCAGTGTTTTCTGTGAGTTTGTAGAAGTCTTTGTTGCATTTATGTGGCAGGGTATATGGGGGCCCTGCCCAAGAGGACATTGAAGCTTTTCAACTTAAAAAAACGCACAGTTTCATTAATAAGCTGCTCTTTAGTCTTGTGTTCATGTATGGCACTGACACATAGTTTACTTTCTGTCACGGCTGGTTTGCTAAGGAATGTGCGTTTGCATTAACTTCATTGGCCAACATGGTTGCCTGCTGTGTGATGTTGCATTGTGCTGCAATAAAAGTCAAGTTCAGCTACGTGAGGCTGACTGATGAATTGTGTGGTGTTGGTCAAAAACAATATGTTCAACAGGGAGAGGAAAGAGCAGGAAAAACCAGTGATGTCAGCTGGGAAGAGGGAGGACCCGCTTTGCTCTTTCCTTTAATGTCCTCCTCCCACTCATACCTCCTCCTCCTCCTCATCTTGTATCATTGTTGGAGAGAGATAGGGGATCAGTGGGTAAATGGACTGAGGATTAGCAACTGTCAGTGGATATGGGGGAAGAGAAAAAGGGAAATAGTTCTGGTTAGAGATAAGAGTAGTGAAAAAGATGCCAAACAGAGTAAGAAAGTAAAAGACTAAGAAAAATAAGAGATTGGACAGCATAGCAACTAAGAGTGTACTTGGACTGGGACCGAGCGCTTGTGTCCGGAATTGGGTGGACCCATCTCTAAAGAGACTTGACATCAACCACCAAGGCCACCATGTACAGTGGATATGGAGGTATGGACCAGTGTGGTGCAGCTCAGTCAACTTGGCTCACTTTTAATCATTAACTCTGTGTTTGTCATGATAAGCTTACAGTTGCTGTTTAACAGGTCTGTAACTTACTTGGAGTTGATGGTGAGAAAGGTCACAAAAATACCAAAAACCCAACAAAACATGACTTGTTTGGACCAACTTGTGTTTTGTCATGTTCTTGTAGTTCTGTGGAGGTTCCTACCGTAACAGAGCAGCAAACAGTGTCAAATAAATGTAACGGTTGTACTAGATAGCTTGATTTTAATGGTTAGTGGTGTCAAAAGAAGTGTTTCTACTAGTGAATGGATACTTGGGGTCACTCTGCCTTACATCACCATGCCGCTACATACTGTATCAGGTATGGTCAGGGTTAGGTTTTGACGTAGTTTCAGTTTTGAATGTTGTTTGTCAAATATCCATTCTTGTCAAACTGAGATTAAAGGATAGGTTCAGATTTTTTCATGTATGTATTTTATCCATACAGTTTTGTTCGTATGTACAGTATATTGTTTGTGGTCACTGTGATAGTTCCTCTAAATACTAGTCTGTAAAGGGATTCCTTTGCACAACAAGAAGTTTTATAATTATTTTTCTGACACTAGTATCCTTTTCCTGGAAATGAGCAAACATGGCTGTGGGCATATGAGTCAGTATCGCCATAAATTGCACTGGTCTTTTCCTGACCCTGCCTCTTTGCAGGATGTTACTCCCTCCTGGGTTTCCTCCTACATACAGTGATATGAAGGAGAGAGAGGAGGGCCTGCATATGAAACTAAAATTTATGTACATGTAGTTGGGGTGTGAGAGAATAAATGGTGTATGGAAAGTGGTTTTGTGACCAGAAAAAAATATTAACTTGAAATGACACATAAGCCTCATTTGCACTGCCTTCTCATGGTGGGACTCCAGCACCCATATTCCGCCTTACCGTCCGTATGAAAGTCACAGAGGTGTGAATGGGGGGGGGCAGTTTGTGCGGCAGGGGTGTGACGTTTTGATCCTTCACTCATCAAATAAAAGAGAAATGTCCCACATGACCAAACAACATTAATGTGGTAACAGATTGTGTCTTCAGCATTTTATATAAGGGAAAAAACACAGAATTTACACATTGAAAAGTCCCAGTCATCCTGTATGTCCTACTGACTCTTCGTCACATTTTCACCTGAAAAACATAGTCTGTCCCCGTCACTTTCAGCCCGTCCACACTGAGACTTCAGTGATCTTTCACCAGAAAACAGCCTCCGTCCCCTTGAGTAAGAGAGTCAGACAGCGTCCCGTTTACTGATGGTGATTATGCAATTATGTAATTCAGAGCGAAAAATGTAACTTTGACACTTTCCAGGATGCATGGTGGGTCAGGATCTCAATCACAACGCACTATAACTGCATTCATATGATTATAAACAGTCAGTGGAAACATGAAATGAAAAAAACCCACAGCTCTCAATGTCATCATCTTCTTTTGGTCTCTCAGCACTGCATGCTGTATGAAATGACACACTGGAGCGGGATGAAGCCGCCGCTGCTTGGTTCAGTGTGAATAAACAAAGGTGAAAGATAAAGACGAACCTTCGTTGCGGCAATAATGTGGAATCTGTGTGAAAACAGCTATAACTGATTCCAAGAGGAATACTAGAGACTGACCCTTTTGCTTAAAGTGCTGTGTTGTTAGCTGCCACATTTCCCATGACAGCCATGACTATTTGAGTCTTTTCTTTTTTTCATGGATGATACCAAAGAGACAATTGTCCCTCACAGATTCTTATTTAATGCTTTAACATTAGTCTTGGTCCATATGCAAGATTTTATATCACAACATTGTCCAGCCCAGATATTGTAATAATTGGGCTGAGCGATAAATCGGCAAAATTGATTAATTCGAGTTTTTGGTTTAGGAAGATTTTTAAAAATGAAAATCGTTTTTTTTCTTTAACTTGCTCCTCTGCCGCTCCTCATGGGCTCCCGTAGTTCATAGTAGGCTCCGCCCCCCGCATTGACTTTCCACAGAGAATCAAACACAACATGTAGCGAGCTCGTTCCTAGCTTGGTTTTGTGGTGTCGGACCTCGGACAAACCGAGGAATGCTGCACAGTTTGTTCAAAGGCCTTTGCAACTAAAGACAGCGGACCGACACATTTATTTCAGCATCTCAAACAGACGCCTGTATCACAGTGGGACACTTGTTGTTCACTACGAGATGAACAGACCGAGACAGCCCACAAACACTATAACACTAACGCTATAAAGCAGCAAATATTGGCGGAATCATTTAGTCATTGTGTTCCGTATGGGGAGAAAGGGTCCTGGTGGACAGCTGTTACGGATGCAGTCACGCTGCATATCGTTAAAGATATGGTGGGTGCTGTACAGAGGAGCCGGAGGTTCATCCACATGCTGAAAATGTTCGACCTCAGGTTTGTGCTACGAGGCCACAATGAGGCCTCAAACCAGAGGAAGCAGACAGGCTCGTGTTCCTGGTTAAAGATGTGTAAAATAGACAGCAAGCACACGCCTCATGTCCTGTTTATCTACCAACATGTCAAGTTTACTATGCAATGCATGCAGATGTTTCATTTAGTTTACATAATCTTCTGGGATTTAAAATACTATTTGGAAACAAAAGGCACCTTTTGCAAAATAAAGTATTTAATAACAGTTATGTTAACACTCTATGAATACTAACATGGAAACGGATCTGTTTGTAAAATAGCAAGCAATCTGACATGTTAAATTTATGTTTACAAAAGCATTTTATCAAAAAAGGACACATTCTTTCAAAAAGATGCACTTTTATTTATTTTTTCAAGTGAGTTTGAAGCTGCACTGTTTAAAAAAATCACTTAAAATCGTAAATCGAGTTTGGTGTGAAAAAATTGGAGATTCCATTTTTAGGCCATATCGCCCAGCCCTAAATTGTAGTAGTTTATTCTACTCATATTTTATTTTTATGAATGGAAAGAATACATTTACTCAGTGGATGCTCTTCACTTTTAAATAAATAACATTATATAACATGTGCAATGCCTCCCCTGCAATGACAGCTCTGTGTGCTCTGTATTTGTTTCAAAATAAAAACTTGTTGATGCTTTAACAGCTGTTGGATATTTGATATTGTAAAAATATCACATATGAAGGCAAATATTGCCATGTTCAATAATATCTAATATCAGCCTAAGCCTATTAAACATACAAAAATGTAACTAAATTTTACAGTGTATTAACCAACTGAAGACAAAGCATTTCCATACAAAGTCCAGAATTGTGTGCATGAAACCAAGCAGGAAGTTGGCTAAATTTATTTTCATTCTTTTAAACAAGGGTTTAAGTATTTGTTTTTTTTTAACCCCTTTTAAATAAGGGTTTAAAAAACAACATTTTGGGGGGGGGTTCTTCCCTTTCTAAATTGAGGGTCCGAGGGACAGAGAGGTGCATGGCTCGAATTGTGATTTATGATTTTGGGCTGTACCAATAAAACTGACTTGACAAGACTATTGCGTGAAAAGGAAAAATTAGAAATAGAATTGATAGCAATTGAGAATTGTATGCAATTTCCTCTAAATTAGTAATCAGGGCTGTACCTGTGCATTTTTAGTGGTTTATCAACGCACCTGCTGTGTGAGACCTGAATTACTTTAGACTTGCAGTGTTCCCCACAGAATCAGATTTTATTTGTGATGGCGGCTGTCCAGCTGGGGTGTCGTAGAGCATTCGCACTCAAGACTTCCGCCGACCAAGTCTGCTAACTTCCAGTTTAGCGCCAAGCTAACTTGGGTGGGGATAAAATGTAATCGGGTGTCTCTTCTTGACTCTCCAAATTTGATTGGACCGAATTTCCCAAATTCTGACAATAAAACGAGTCATCTTGCAGGGGCTGTGAGGCTTTCATTGCCATTTTACAGACGCTTTTGAGAAAAAGTCCCCGGTGCATCACATGAGGATGTAATTACATGGCTTTGCCACGATAAAAACTGGCTTCACTGGCCTGGCGCTCTATGTGGGGGCTTGATCTGGACCATGAGGTCAGCCATCTTCTTTGCAGAGGAAGACACGCCAAGCCAACTGCGTTAAACAACCCTCCGCCTCTTCTTTGTTGGGTTTACCGGATGACTAAACACCACATCGCCATCAACTGTATCTGAGTATAAAACATCATGCTATTCACTGATTCATGGGTGCGTTGTCTTAAGTGAGTGAGAGCGGGACGCGCAGCTCCAAAAATAGGAAAATAATATATGGCGGCTAATGTTGATATTGTGGCGGACCGCCACAAATAAATTGCTGTGTGGGAAACACTTGATTGATGTCTGGGCTTATGTGTTTTTCAGCCTGACTGAAGATGCTTCATTCATGATATAAATATGAGTACTGCATTTATACAGAGGTTTTGTTTGTATCATCATTGTATCAAAAACTTAAACAACCAGTAAGATTGTAAGCTATCACAGATACACTGTATTGTACTTATGTGTATGATGGCAGATATCCAAGTTAATCACAACACACCCATATTTTCAGCCAACGATTTCACTTACGTGTGATGTTGTTAACAGTGATAACATTCCAGGAACAGGTGTGGTCTGTAACAATTTTGAGATATGTATGAGAGTATTATTTGAGCACCAAGAAACTGATCCAAAAAAAAGGGAACACACCTGGTTTCCTTTTTATAGCAAAACCTTAAGTAAATTTCCACTGAAATTAATTGATTGGACTTCTTTGTAAAGACGCCATCGTTAAAAAAAGACTATTTGATCCACTGTTCACACTGCTGTATCAGCAATGCATGGTCATTTACAGGCCTTGAACACTTCCAGTTTGCTTATAAAGAATTTATATCTAAATTGGACCTAAAAATATTCTTAATCCTACCTTAAATCTTATTTATCAAGCATGTCGATCCTGATAATACAGGAGGGTTGAGTTTGGAGGCAGCAGTTTTTAATGAAACACAACAGTCCTGGGTCCAGGTCCCAGGCAGGGTTTTTCCAGAAAAGTCTGGGAGAGAGAGGCCAGAGAGCATCAGACAATAGGTGTGGTGTCACATACTCGCTTACCACATAGGGGAGGCTAAGTGGGTGGCACAGAGCCACATCCCAGTGTTAATATGTGAACATCAATAGCAGAGGAGATGGTGTGACTGGAATCTGTTATCATCATTGGGCAGGACTGGACCGCTGTTTGGATCGGGTAGGGAGCACAACACACAGCACAGTTTGGTAGACAAGCAAGTGGAGGTCTCAACAGAGCTGATGGATCATTAAACTAAATGAGATCCTGACTGATTAACTCAAAAAAGCCTAATAATCAGGCTGGAGTGGGAAATGTGTCGACTACCACTGCCCTGTCTGAACTGGGACTTTGACAGAGACATGGAGCACCCTCAAGGTTGGTGTTTGGCTTTAGAGTTTAGGATGTAACAGTTAGAATGGGGTTACAAACCTACATTTTGGGATTATGGCTCAGTACAGCAATACATAAAAAAAGGAAAAAGACTTGGAATGCAGACAATTACATTTTTGTCATTCATCTTTAAAAATGTAAATAGAAACTGGTGGCTCTTCTGCCATAATTCTTAATGCAAAATGAAACATTGTGAGATTTTTTTCTTAGGCTCCTCTGACAGTAATTGTTCAAGATCTCACCTGATTAAAGAAGTCACATAAAGAATTGGGCATCCATACCTGCATTATCGCCACAGCGGTGGTTATCTAATTCTCCGCCATTGTTTGCTCACACAGAGCGAAGCATCTCTGCCTTAAAGATGAACCGCTGTGTAATTCACACAGAAAGCCGGCGCTGCGACTCCTAAAGAGGTGTGATGGTACATGTCATGATGATGACGTCTGTGTGTTTTCAAGGTGTTTCCAAGGTGTCCCTCCTGTCAATCTAAACCCGCAGATAGTTTATAATCATATGAATGCTGTTATAATGTGTTGTGATTGATATCCTGACCCACCAAACATCCTGGAAAGTGACAAAGTTACGTTTTTCGCTCTAAATTACATAATTACATAAATGCCATCAGTAAACTGGATGCTGTCTGACTCGCACTCACAGGGACGGAGGCTGTTCTTTGTGGGAAAGACAGTTACAGTTAGAGGATTATGAAATGTTTTGGCAAAATAGGAGCAATAAAAGGGGGGGGGGGTCTTGCCCTGTTTGTGATGATTGCTTTTAAATGCAAAGTTAAGATATGACCATTGTTATTGACAATGTGATGGAATGTATAAATCGAAATTGAGGTTGAAAGATCCAAAAATATATTAATTAGTTACATTTTATAGAAAACCGGGATCATGTATTGATCAATTTAATGAGAAGATTTCTGAATTATATGAAAAACATAATGATAAGACTATTTTGGTTTGTGGTGACTTCAACATTGACTTGCTGAAATCTAATGATTATATGAAAACCAAAGAGTTTGTTAATATTAGTTTACATCTGTTAATTGTAAAATTAAGCAGAATAACCAAAGATGCTGCAACATTGATTGATAATATTTTTACAAATGTAACTGATGTGAAAACAGTGGATTATTAGTTACTGATGTAAGTGACCATTTGCCATTTGCCAGTAGGAACAAATACAGAGACTAAGGCTATGTTGACAGTGCAGTTACAAGTGACCTGAATCTGATTTTTTCGCTCATATGTGACCCATATCTGATTTGCTTTTGACAGTGTGAACAGCACAAGTCGCATTGAATCTGACATTTTCTAATCAGATTCAGGCCACATTTAAATGTGGTACTGAATCGGATACGTATCAGATTTTTTTGAATGCGACCGCAATCTGAACAGCCAGGTCGCATTTAATGCGACTTTGACGTCAACGCGCTGCACTGTTTGTAAATGATTGACAAATAAAGTTGATTGAAAAAAAAGTGTGCCACAGGCGGGAGCGAGCATGAGCCACAAACATAATGAAGAATATGAATTTTCTTTCTCCTCTTCCTCCTTCGTGATATCACCCGCTCACAAATTTGCCGGCTGCCGCCACACACTGTTTTTAGCATTAAGCCATACAGTCCCACGTTACCGGTTGCCGTTGCGTTGCCATGTTCGCTTCCGTAAACACCGCTGTGGCGTGATGTCATCAATGATCAACTGCGCATGCGGGTCAATTCAGGAGCGTGAGCTGTTCACACAGCAATCCGTATACAGGCCGCATTTAAAGAGGTTATGTGAACAGCCAAACAAAGAATCGGATTTGAGCAATAAATCGGAATTGTGCATAAAGACCTGCAGTGTGAACGTAGTCTAATAACTAACTTAGAATAAAATCATTAGAGGCAATTATGGCACTCAAGGCAGACCTTATGAATCATGGCAAGAAGTTTATGTAGACGATACTAATCAATCATGTGGTGCATTTTTAGATACATTTTTGTTATTTTATGACCACCATTGTCCATTAAAAGAATATAGACAAAATCCAAAAAAGAAGGGAAAACCATGGTTTACAGAAGGGTTGGAAAAAGCTTGTAAAAAGAAAAATAGGCTCCATATGGAATTTATCACATACAGAACAAAGGAAAAGGAGGACAAGTACAAAACATATAAAAAATAAGCTGACATCTATTATGAGACTGCACAAAAAAGACTATTATGATCATTTGCTGCAAAAATACAAAAATAACATTAAGGGTACCTGGAGAGTGCTCAGTGGTACTGAAAAACCGTAGTAAAAATGATTTTCCAACATATTTTGTAAATAATGACAATTCAATTGTTGAAAATGCAGAAGAAATTGCAAATGAGTTTAATGTTGTTGTTTTTTAGGGGGCCAAGCCCGAGGGTCCGAGGGAACGCGTATGCTTGCATAGCATACCTTCCTAGGACCAGCGGTGCTAGGAACCCTATCGTAATTGTAAAGATTTTTATTTTTATTTTTCTCCGGCTAAAAGTGGTGCTGCAGGCTAAACCGTGGAAGGGAGGGCGGTGCAGTTTGGAGGGGTGGTCCAGACTTCTGCGAATATCTCAGACACAAAAAAATACACATTTTTATTTTTTTTATTTAACCTTTATTTAACCAGGAAAAAAGACTCATTGAGATTAAAAATCTCTTTTACAAGAGTGTCCTGGCCAAGACAGGCAGCAGCATATTCATACACACAAACACAAGGTAGACATAGACATTAAAAACACTTAGCATCCAAAACAGCAACATTTGAAGGTCAGCAACAGTAATAACACCCTCAGGCAAAACATCTACAACCAGATGTTTCTGCCTCCAGGTCATCCAATTTCACCTTAAAAGAGTTCAACGAGACCAACTCATTATGTTTCAAAGTTTTTTGCAATGTGTTCCAGGCAAAGGGAGCAGCAAACCTTAATGATTTATTTCCCAGTTCAGTCCTGACTTTTGGGACAGACAGCAAGAACAAATCCTGAGACCGAAGATTGTAAGTCCCAGCGTTACTTCGGTTAGGGTAGGACAAAAGGTAAGAAGGAAGAAAGCCTAAAATTGCCTTGTAGATGAGAATATGCAGGTGTCTCAGTCTGCGTGTTGATAAGGCGGACCATCCAACCTGATCATACAGCGTACAGTGATGAGTCAGTGCTTTAAAACCAGTGATGAACCTCAGAGCACCATGATACACAGTGTCAAGAGCATAACGTAAGCTTTGAGACGAGGCATGCATATACACAACATTGCCGTAGTCCGGAACAGACCTAAAAGTGGCAGCAACCAGTCTATTTTTTGAGTTAAAAGAAAGGCAGGATTTCATCCTAAAATAAAAACTCAGTTTAAGTTTCAGTCTTTTCACCAGCTGCTGGATATGATTTGCGAAAGAGAGGGATTTGTCAATTAATATACCAAGATATCTGTTGTTGGAAACACACTCAATCTTTAGACCCTGAGAAGAGAACAGCATGACTTTAGTTTTGTCAGCATTTTAAACAAGTTTTAAATCATACAAATGTTCTTGAACCGTGTTAAAAGCAAGTTGCAACTTGGAGAGGGCCCCTTCTGGGGTGGGTGCTGAACTGTAGAGTACAGTGTCGTCAGCATAAAAGTGAGTTTTCACATTTGACACATTAAGTTCAATGTCATTGATGTACAAAATGAATAGGAGTGGACCCAAGACTGACCCCTTGGGTACACCTTTACTTACAGTGAGAGGGCTAGAGGTGCAGCCCTCTGCCTACACACACTGTGACCTGTCTGTGAGATAACTAACAAACCAACCAATAGTTTTTTGAGACAGTCCAGCTTTGAATAGTCTGTGCTTGAGCACAAAGTGGTCCACTGTGTCAAATGCCTTAGAAAGATCAATGAAGAGGGCTGCACAATGCTGCTTGTTATCCATAGAATCAATAACATCATTTAAAACTTTAAGAGTTGCTGTAGTTGTGCTATGCATTTTTCTAAAACTAGATTGAAAGTCAGATAAAACATTATTACTATATAAAAAATCCTTTAGTTGATCACTAACAAAGGATTCCAAAACCTTTGCCAGGACAGACAGTTTTGAGATGGGGCTGTAGTTATTTAAAATAGTGGGGTCACCCCCTTTAAGCAGGGGGACAACAAAGGCTGACTTCCAGACAAGAGGAATTACAATTGTGTTCAAGCAGAGATTAAAAAATGTGTGTTGAAGGAGTGGCAATAAAATGTGCTGCTAACTTTAAAAAGTAAGGGTCCAAATTATCAGGGCCTGCAGCTTTAGTTGTAACCAAAAGCTTGAGGGCTTTATGTACCTCAGAAACTGTAACAGGACTGAAGGAAAAAGTCTGGTTTGATGTATCCTGGCCAACAGACTCTTCTATAGAAGAACAGTCATGTTGAGGACAGGATGACTTAAATAAAAACCCAGAGGCTATAAAATGTTCATTAAAACAATCAAGCATTTTAGCCTTGTCTGTTTTTTTTCCTTCATTTTTCACAATGCATGGGGGAAGCTCCACGCCTTTATTATTATTTTCCGATAACGATTTGATAATTTTCCCAAATTTTGTTGGGTTGTTCAAATTATTTGATGTTTGGGAAAGAAAATGATCGACTTTGGCCTTCCTTATTTTAACTGTACATGCATTGCAAAGCTGTCTGAAAAACCAGCCAGTCAGAGTCCTGTTTAGATTTTCTGGCTCTTGCCCATGCTAGGTTCCGTTTATGCAGGAGATCTGATAAGTCTGGTTTGAACCAGATTGTTGCATTGTTGCGGCCTTTTACTCTGTACTTTTTTAGTGGAGCATGCTTGTTAATTATACTGTTAAAACCCTCATAAAAGAAATCCCATGCATAATCAACATCTGCAATTAGTCTAATTTTCTCCCAGTCAAATTAAAATAAATCGTGAAAGAATCCTTGTTCTGAGAAGTGTTTCAAATCTCTTTTGACTAAAATACGTGGTTTGGTTTTTGGTATTTTAGTATTTCTAGCTGTTGGAACAACACAGTGGTCACTGATGTCATTTGCAAATATGGAAGCAGTAGAATACTTGTGGGGAACATTTGTTAAAATAACATCTATTAAAGATGATTTTTCCGGATTTTTTATGTTTGGCCGTGTGGGACTATCAACATTCTGGAATAAGTTAAGGGAATCACAGTAAGCCCTGAAATCATCAGAAATGGGATGCAACCAGTTCAAATTTAAGTCTCCCAGAGCCACCAGTTCCTTGGAGTTCATATCTGAGAGGAGTTTCATTAAAGAGGGCAGAGCCTCGCTACTAGCTGAAGGTGTCCTATAACAACCAACAACAGTTATAGGAATGGATTTAGAGACTTCAAGTTCCAGGGCTAGGAATTCAAATTGTTTAACTACAGATTTTGAGAGCACAATATTAACTTGAAATTTGTTTTTGATGTAGATTGCTACACCCCCACCTCTTTTAGGGCGGTCAGTCCTAAATACATTATACCCCCTAATCATGATGTCTTTATCTGAAATAGATTTGCTTAGCCATGTTTCCGATAACACTATAATATCAGCATCTGTAGAGTGTGACCAGATATTCATCATGTCCATTTTAGAAACCAGACTGCGTACATTCAAATGTAAGAAGCCGAGGCCAGACCTTTCTTTAAAATTTGCTGGTGTGTCAAAGCATGTTGGGATGTCTGGGCCTGGGTTCGACTGCACATTCCCTGACATTAACAATAATAAAATAATTAAACATTTTTGCATTAAAGATTTCCTGTAAGATCCATTACAACTTCTCCGATTCTTATTGGAGACATGGAGAACACAAGAAGCAGATGTGAAGTTTTCATATAGAGTCATGACATTGGACAGACAGACCAAGTCCACAGTGGCACAAGGAAAAAACAAAGGGAAAGGGAATGATGTGACATTTAGTACACAGCCAAATTCACACGTTCCGTAATATGGTGCATGCGCCGTATTCCTAAGCACTGGATCGGAGTCGCTATTCCAGTAGGAGCTGCCCCCAGTGATACATACTGTTAGAGTTAAACACAGAGCGGAAACAGGAGACCATTTGTTCCTCTGCATCTCCATCGCTGCTACCAGCCGGGGTAGAACAGAGCAGTAAAATGAGATAAAGCAGCCCAAAAAGGAGGTATAGCGACAAGAGTTCCGGTCAATGACAGAAGAATCCAGTACGGGTTTTCTTTCCTGTTTCTCCGTGTGGAGCAATGACGATGCGTGTCGTCACTCGTAAACAGGAAGACCGGTGAAAGAAGCAATGCTGTGGATAAGAGAGTTAAAATCAAGACCTGTTCCTTCTAAAAACATCAGAATACATCTTAAAACAGGCAGCAGGAACCAGGAAGAAAGCACTTTCCTTAATCATTAAGAGATCAGGCCCATCATTAATCAGCGACACATCTACACTCTTGCTCCGGTAGTTGAACAGGCTCCGAAGACCGACCAGCCAGCGTCGTCCAACTGCTCCAGAATCGGCCAAAAAATAAGCCACGCTTCCAGTAATTTCCACTGCAAGCGAGGTGGGTGAATTTATTTCTTCAGACTGGGATTTTAAGAATGCTGTGACATTTCAGGATGCACTGCTCGGACTAGCACAGTCCGTGATAACCAGGACAGACTTTGCCTGCCAATCAGTCCCGACTTAAACTAGTCCAATTTGCATCAATAACAGCCCAAAGAATACAACAAATACTAAAAATAAATTAGTAGTATATTTGTAAAAAAAAGCTCAAACAGCGATCTGTGGTATTATCACAAAAAGACAAACAGACATCAATCATTCAGTCACGCACAAACACACAGACAGCGAGACGTGCTGCCATCTTGGAGATACATACATACTATAATGAATTATATCCGCCTGCAGGGGGCGCCATAACCTAGGCCAACGTGTTTTTGCCTATTACTCCCAGACCGTATGTTGCACATTCAAAGACCTTGTATCCCCAGATTCCCTGAATGGAGCTGAATCACTTTGCAATTAGCCACGCCCACTTCCGCCGATAAAGTTTTTTCGCAGAATGGGAAAAACTGGAAAACCTACTTTTTTGAACTCCTCCTTGGGATTTTGTCCGATCTGCGTGAAACTTAGCACGTATACTCTTCAGCTGGACCTGATCTAAAGTTATCAAAAGAATTGTGCTCGGCCAAAAAATGCGCAAATTATTAACAAACAAATTTCTGTAGCTAGCTATGAAACTATAAACTGTTGAATATCTCTGTCAAACTAAATGCTATTGACACCAAATTTTAGATCCTGGCGTGCCATGAGACTGGGAAGGGATGAGCCGAATTTGGCGAATTTTGGCCACTAGGGGGCGCTAGAAATATAGGAAGTTTATATCTCTTGAACGGCTACACAGATTTTTATGAAATTTGGCGGTATGATGTAGGGCCAATCCTGAGGCCATATCTTGAAGGTGTTCATGACTGGTCAATGTGGGCGTGGCTTATTACAGGATAAACAACAAACATTGATTTCAGCCAAACTATCATGCTGAGAGCTTTGAAATTTATATGGTACATATAGAATAGGACACAGTTCTTCCATGCTAAAACTTGCACATGTACTCCACTTGGTGGCGCTATAATGGATGCAATCCTGTTTTTGCCTGTAACTTCCACATTTTAAATAACACATTGGCAAAACTTATATCCATATCTTCCCTGAATAGAGCTGGGTTTTCTTACATAGGACATGCCCACTTCTGCTACACATTTCCTTTGCTAAATTGCCACATATGCAAAACCTACTTTTTAAAACTCCTCCTATAATTGGGGCACCATCTGCCTGAATAACACATTCGCAAACCTTATGTTCCCTGCATAGAGCTGGGTTTTCTGACATAGGACACGCCCACTTCTGCTGCACAATTCGTTCGCTAAATGGCCACATATGCAAAACCTACTTTTCGAACTCCTCCTTGGGAATTTGTCCGATTTGCGTGAAACTTGGCACGTACTCTCTTCAGCTGGACCTGATCTAAAGTTATCAAAATAATTTTGCTCGGTCAAAAAATGCACAAATTATTAACGTAGAAATTTCTGTCGCTAGCTATAAACATGTAAACTGTTTGATATCTCGGTCAAACTAAATGCTATTAACACCAAATTTAAGATCCTTGGTTAGCATGACACTGGGAAGGGATGAAGTTGGTGTATTTTGGCCACTAGGGGGCGCTAAAATATGGGAAGTTTATATCTCTTGAACGGCTACGGCTACGGCTACCGATTTTTACGAAATTTGGTCGGTATGATGTGGGGTCACTCCTGAGGCCAGCCATATAGTTAAGTAATGATTGGTCAAAGTGGGCGTGATTTAGTACAACAAATCCAAATCGGCACACATTCAGCCTTTTGCACTTCCAGTGCACTTCCCATTACAGCGAATACCACGGCTCAGACGTTGGCCTGTGTCCTCACTTTTGCCCTGAGCCCGTCTTCCTTTGGGGCCAACTTCCGTGGGCTCTGCGGTGCGCGGGGGGGCTTGGCCCCTGTTCATAATTGCTTGCAGTTCTAGGTTTTTTTTGGGTTTGTTAGAGTGATGTAATAGAAGTTGTCCAAAAGTTTAAGAGTAAAAAAATCCACAGATGATAATACTATCGATATGTCCTCAGACCATTTACTTGCATATGTAATAAATCCTTTCAAACAGGTATTTTTCCTGATATGATGAAAATGGCTAAGGTGGTCCCAATCTCTAAAAATGGTAACAAACATATCAAATTACAGACCTGTGTCTTTAATACCTCAGTTTTCAAAAAAAATTGTTTGTAAACAGACTGGATAATTTTATGGAGAAATATGAGTTATTGAGTGACCATCAATATTGGTTTAGGGGGAACCGATCAACATCCTTAGCAGCGATGGAATTTTTAGAAAATATAGCTACGGCTATAGATAAGAAACAGTATGCTGTAGGTGTTTTTGTTGATTTATGTGAAGCGTTTGATACAATTAATCATTCCTTACTACTGCAGAAATTGGAGCGTTGTGGCATAAGAGGTGTTGCACTAAATTGGATAAGAAGTTATTTAACCCTTGTGCCCCCCTCGGGCATTTTTGTACATTTTCTCAACTTTTTTTTTAATTTAGCGATCATTTAGGCTGTATTACAGCTTGTAGCATGGATTTTTGCAGGAACTCTTCTTTGTAGTCAAATTTTTGTCTTTTACTCTGACATGTCTTTTATTTGCCTGTAATGCATTTTGCACCCTTTAACCACCTTCGTGGCAAAAATGTACACACACAAAAAAACTGCCATTGAATCACCATACATCTATATTTTTTTCTACTTTTTTTTCATAAATCACTTAAACAACTTCAGACTTACTCAAAACTACTAATCATTCAATAATTTTCCCGATTTTAACCCTTTAAATGCCGGTTTTATTATTTGAATTATGAATTATTTATTACAAAAAATACAGAAAAAAAGGATTATTTTCCATATAATAAGTAGTAGGCTGATGGGGCTTTGGTGGTGATTAGAGTCTTGGATATGTCAAAGATTACCAGCAAAATTGATTTCACAGCATCAGTATTTTTTATGTAGTAACAGATACTCCCTCTAACCACCTTCGTGGCCAAAAATGCCCCATTGACTTCCATTCAAACCACATTTTTAATCTCACTGCCATAACAGTATAAAACCATGCATTCTGTAATGTCGGCATGCCATTTTGAAGAAAAGTAGTGATATTTGACATTTTTGTTGTATTTCACAAAATTCAACCATTTTCCCATTGTAGGCCGATGCATGAAATTTTTGTGTTTTTGTCAGTTATATTATGGAGCCAGGTGGAAGACACCAGCTTCGAGGGTGAGTCTGACACAGAAGGCTCACTGGAGTCTTCCACCTCTGTGAGTGCCTCTGACCCATCCTCTGAGAGTGAAGTGGACACTGAGGATCCTGTCCATCCTTAAAGTCAGTGGACGTGCAAATGTGTGGTCTCCATCTCATGCTGAGACTCTGTGCTACATGGAGGCACCCACCAGCATGATGCCAGGGCCCACGAGATATGCAATATCAAGAATCCATGATGTAGCATCATATTTTGGCCTTTTCTTCACTCCTGAGATCATCCAGCTCATTTTGCAAATGACAAACTTATATGGGAGGCGTTGAGTGTCAGGATGGAGTGATGCGGATGCCCAAGAGATTCGGGCAAACATGGGACTTATCATCCTGACAGCGCCATTGACCAGCTCCACTAGAAGGAGAGGTCTGTGCTGGTTGTGCAGAGGCCTGAAAAAGAGGTCTTCCACCACCAAGTGTGCATTTGTAGGGAACGCTAGGTCACATGCTGCAGGACCACACACACACACACACACACACACA